>PVJC01028435.1:8147-22664 GCA_004026665.1 Murina feae
GAGAGAGAGAGAGAGAGAGAGAGAGAGAGAGAGAGAGAGAGAGAGAGAGAGAGAGAGAGAGAGAGAGAAAGAGAGAGAGAGAGAGATCTCAAGAACAGCCCTGAGTACATTGATCCAACCACCTTCAAGGAGTGGCACAAAGAGCAGACAAAAAGAATGTGAACTTTTGTTCCTGAGGCAAGAAAGTAAGAAAGAGGAAGGCGTGGAAGAAGAGGAAAACTTAAATCTGCATCTATAGTTGATGCAGAAGTACAAGTGAGAGAATGTTATGAATGGGTACTAAAATAATAACTATATCCTCTGATAAATCATAACCCAAAAATTTCAGGTGTACAGCTCAGGGTTTGACCAATAAGCATATCAATTCCACTTCCCTTTTGGAAGTGCAGTGAAGGGGACAGACAGAGGCAGACATTTGGAGAGAAGGGTGGAATTTTCCTCTGCAACACAAAACAAGAAAACTTATTGTAGAGTGACAATATGTTCTCTAGCTCCTGGCCATGATTCTAACAGGGAAATAATTTGGAGAATGTATATGATGCTTTTGAGCAGGTACCTTATTGAAGAAAAAAAGAAGTCTGTCTATTGAGTTCTGCATTTCCAATCATTATGCTGTAGAACAAGAATAAGTCAGTAGCTATGCTACATGGCCTATTCAACCAGAGTTTTATAATTTTTTCATCAAATTCAACCACTGTGAAGAAATCAGGATGCAGGCCCAAGTCACTGGGCCCTCAGTGACATTACAGAAAAGGTCCCTCTCCATTCCCTTTACTCTTTGCCATTTGTTCATTGAAATGAGTCACTCTTTACCAGGGAGAAGATATCGATTTCATGTTCCATTTGTGATCTTGGCTGCAGTGGTTTGGAGTACATCCCAATTTAAACCCCAATCCAAATTCCACCCACAAGTTTTCTTTCTTGAGAGTGTAGTCTTTTCGGGCATGAGCCTGGGAATCATTGCAAGACTAATCAGCTTGTCATTCCCTTAGTTCCACATATTCTTGTTTTTGGCAAGCATTCATTCTAGGGGGCATCATGTAAAGCTCATGAAGCCATCTTCATTGAACTCATGCTTGTAAGAAGAAAATAAGGGGCTATGGAAAACTTATTTTTAAATTGAATTTAAGTAGTTGTGCCACATTTTAAATGTCAGACGGAACTGTTCCACAGTACAAATCTGCCAAGTCTATGCAGGCGGCTGTTTTCAATAGAACCCCTTGTGCCCTATTGTACTAATCTTTTTTTAAACGCACACCTTGCTGGAAAAGACCAAGAACACCCACATAGGAAGTGGGCACTGTTATTTTTCTTGCTCCAAGTGGGTGAATAGGCTCTTATTCCATTTGGTGTGTTGCACTGAGAAGTGTTTCCCAATCATTTTCTCTCCTTGATGGACAATGAGCTTTCCTGGGATACAGCATACAACAGTCCTTGTACTCTCCCACATGGCCATCTACTCCTCCAACCATCTGCCCATATATCTGCCTCCTTTTGATCAACCTCTCCTCTTCTCCCACATAGATTGGATCTTCACTTCAAGAATAATCAGAAATAACATTCAGTGGATAAATGTGGAGGTGGTCTCATAAACTAAAACTCCCTGTGTTTTTTCCCCCACCATGAATGCTGAAAATGTTATTATTATATACACATTTTTACCTTAGCCAGGTGCAGTCTGGGTATCAATAATGAAATGACCTCTGAAAACTTGTAAAGTCCTTTTGACAGTATCATAATGCCTTAATAAGGCATTATGCCTGTAGGTTTAGAACTCAGAACCTGGAGTCAAATGATTTAGCTCCTGGATCCCAGAAATATCTTGGTGAGACTCAGTTTCCTCATCTGTGAAATGGAACTAATCCCTACTTCAAAATGTTGTTGTAAGGATGAAATGCCATATCTGTCAAGTGCCTGGAAGAGTGTCTTCCATATAATAAATACTTGATGCATACTGTTTTTATTAACTATAAGTGTTCAATAAAATGTTAATTGTAAGAACATAATTTATTATTTAATTTTATCATTCAAGCTCTTTATGACCATTTTACCAATGAATGCCTACTAATTCTGCATCTACAATCTTAGACATTCAACATATATTTTGGGGGTTCTACTTCTGTATAAAAATTATCTGTAATGATACAGAGAAGATTGACATAATTTTAGCTCTAAAAAAACTTTCAATGTACTTGGTAGAAACAGTTTTTGTACCTACAAATAAAACTAATATTAAAGTACCAGACGTGATATAGATGTAGCAAAATATTGGACTTCAGATAAATTGGATATACCTGTGAGCTGGGCTGAAGATTGAGTCATAGACTATGCCTTAAAAATAATAAAGGGCAATAATGATGATGCTTTATCCTATTTGTTGGGAAACTAATATGGGCTAGGTACATTAAATGCATTATCTCACTTAACCCACATAATGTTCCTGTAATGTAGGCAACAATATCATCCTCACATTTTTTTCTTTACTTATTTTTAAAATTTATTTTTAATTTTTATTTTTTTAAATATACTTTTTTATTGATTTCAGAGAGGAAGGGAGAGGGAGAAAGAGATAGAAACATCATTGATGAGATAGAATCATTGATTGGGTGCCTGCTTCCTGCATGCCCCCTATTGGGGATCAAGCTGGCAACCCAGGCCTGTCCCCTGACCTGGAATCAAACCCTGACCTACTGGTTCATAGGTTGATACTCAACTACTGAACCACCATGGCTGGCTCATCCTCACTTTTCAGGTAAGGAAACTAAAGTTTAAGAAACTAAGAAACTTTGCCTAGAGGCATATGACTGATAAATGGCAGAGCCAAGATTTACCTGGATTTGTCACACTCTAGAATTCATTCTCCTTTCAAAGTATCAGACTGCCTCCTGATAGTGAAGAGAATCAGTCTGAGACTATCAGATAAGAGCAATAAGGTTTCAGGGTCCAATGAAGGGAATATCTGTTATGAAGGATCTATGTTTAGGAAAGTTAAAGTGGGGTCTGATTGTGAAGGTCCATGTACATCAGGCAAAGAAGATCAATCTGTTCTCCAGGCATCAAGGAGAGGAGGTGGGGATGAATTTGTGTGGTGTTAAGATTCCCTGACTAAATCTTTAATTTGGGCTTTGGTTTTGTTTCTTTCCTTTTTAAGAAAGATAATTATACTAATAATGCATTTTTTATGTTTTGAGGTGGATTTTGTTTATTTAGGAGTCTCCTGGGAAGTGGGTACATGTGTGAGGCAAAGGAGACTGAGGCAATTCAATATGTATTGACCTACTGAGAATATTTTTGCAATACACCAAAACATTCTTACACCCAGTCTGGGAGCTGGTGGTGTATGTCTCTCACTATATATTGGTGAGATGAAGAAAATATCACCGTGAAAATGATTTGGATTCCTTTTGATTAGCAAAGTACCACAGGATCTTTTCTAGCATAGTGTTCAAAAACTGGAAAAATGCCACACACATAACATAAGCAATTCCTAACTAGCAAAATAGTTGAGCTCTAAAAGTTTATTTATCAAGCAATTTTTCATGACTTGGAACAAACCATGCCTTGGAAACAATGCTGTATGAAAATTATAGTTGAATTTTCTCTAAAGTGAAGATGATACAATACTTATGATTCTTTTGGGTAATCTTATATTCCATAGCAACTTGGTAGTTAGCAGTAATTGTGCTTTTAAAGTTCTAAAAAGGCACCTATCAGAGAATGTCTGGACAATAGGCAAAGTTGTACTTTTCAATCTATTGTACTATTGTAAAAAATTAGAAAGCTTTTAGATAAACTCCTGGTTTTCTAAGGATATGCCCAAATATTTAGAGCTGTATATGTAAAAACAACTTCAGCACTCAATGTGATGAGATGCCTTTTTTAGGGCAATTTTTTCCCTACCTTATATAGTAGTTCTTTCCTTATTCACAGTTTCACTCTCCAGGGTTTCAGTTACCCATGGCCAACCATAGTTAGAAAACACTAATTGAAAAATTCCAGAAATAAATATTTAATAAAATTCAAAAGAAAAAGCATACATTGGACATGTTAAAAAGAAGTTAGTAAAACTAGATTTAGAGATGTGATGACAATAGAAGCTGATTTAAATGTATTAGGTAGTCAAAGTACAGACAACTCATTCAGCAAGTGTGGATTAAGAGGAGGAGAATGATACAGGGCATTTGTTGGAAGGCAGTATGGGTTGACTTACATTCTCCAAAACAATATGTTGAAGTCCTAACCCTCAGTATGTCCGAATGTGACCTTATTTGGAAATTGTCATTGCAGATGTAATTAATCAAGATGAGATTATACTGGAATAGGATCAGCCCTTAATCCAACATAATAGGTGCCCTTACAAGAATAAAATGTCATGTGAAGACAGACAGACACAGGGAGAATGTCATGAGAAAACAGAAGGATAGATCAGAGTGATGCAGTAAATGTAAGTTTGTAGGTTTAGAGGGAGTGGTTGAGGAAATTCTGATGTCTTCTATTTGTTGTTAAATGTGGGAGTTGGCATGTTTTACTGAGAATTTTTGTGAAAAGATTGGAGGTTCAAGAAGAGTGAAGAAGTGTAGAATAACAGCTGGTGTGGTGAACAAGAGAAAGAACTGATCAGGGAAACATATTGGTAAGTATCAATGAAGACCCATAGTGTTTATGTTCACTGAACCAACATTTACTAACCTATTCTATGCAAAACACCTATTCTAGGAGCTAGCATTATGACAGGAAACATGACATACAAGATCCCTGCTCTTATGAAGCTTGCATTTTTATGGGGGAAAAAGAGATAAAAAGGAAAATATACAATAAAATTATTTATTGAATGAAATAATTTCATTTAAGTCAGATATTAATGGACATATATCTTATTTGAATCTAGAAGCAGCTTGGCTAATGCTAGTAAATGAGAAATCTGTCCTAGACAGCTCTATACATTCACCTGTAGAGGACATGGCTCTTACCTGCTTATCACAAATCTCCAATGAACAAACTAATTAGAGGAGTTCTTATAGGCCACACATGTCCCAAAGATCATGGTGATTTCACCATGCCACTCATTAACTGACAGGCCATGGATGTGTATCTAATTTAAATGCAACTATTGCTACTGGCCTACAAGAGAGCCTGGAATGAATGCAACCAGGCTTTATCATCTACCTAGCTTCAAGTTCTTTTGAAAGTTTCGCATGTTTGCGCCTCAAGGTAGAAGAGACTAGTTGTCCTTGGTTTTCAGTCTCAAATTTTAAGGAAAGATTTAATATCCCTAGTTTCTCATAATAACTTTATGTACTAAGACTTTACCTAAGGTTGTCTTGAACTTGCATAGGTATAAAATAGTCCCTTCTTATCTGTGGTTTTGCTTTCCCTGGTTTCAGTTACCCACAGCCAACCTCACTATAAAAATATTAAATGGAAAATTCCAGAAATAAACAATCATGCATTTTATTTATTTATTTTTAATTTCATTTTATTGTTTAAAGTACTACAGACAGTAATACATGTCTCCCTTTTTTGTCATTGATCTTCCCCCCCCCTCCCCTAACCCCCAGCATATGCCCTCACTGCCCCCCCCCCCCGCCACCACCAGTGTCTTGTGTCAATTGGTTATGCTTATATGCATGCATGCAAGTCTTTCAGTTGATTCTTACCTACCCCTCCAACATTCCCCAGCCTTCCCACTGCAATTTGACAGTCTGCTCAATGCCTCTCTGCCTCTGTATCTGTTTATGTTCATCAATTTATAATGGTATTTATTATCCATAAATGAGATCATGTGATATTTTTCTTTCATTGACTGGCTTATTTCACTTAGCATAATGCTTTACAGTTCCATCTATGCTGCTGCAAATGGTAAGAATTCCTTATTTTTTATAGCAGCATAGTATTCCATTATATAGATGTACCATAGTTTTCTAATCCACTCATCTGTTGATGGACATTAAGGATGTTTCCATATCTTGGCTATTGTAAGTTGTGCTGCTATGAACATAGGGGCTCATATATCCTTTCTGATGGGTGTTTCTGTTTTCTTGAATATATTCCTAGAAGTGGTATTACTACCACTTTGTGTCACTGGTTTCATAACTATTAAGAATTACAAGTTGCCCTGCCTATGTTGCTTGGTGGTTGAGCATCGACCTATGAACCAGGAGGTCATGTTTGATTCCCAGTCAGGGCACATGCCAGAGTTGTGGGCTTGATCCCCAGTGGGGGGGCAGGAAGGGAGGGATGCAGGAAGTAACCAATCAATGATTCTCTCTCATCATTGATATTTCTCTCCCTTTCTCTCCAATGGCAGGTCCATTTTTAAATTTTTGAGGAAATGCCATACTGTTTTCCACAATGGTTGCACCAGTCTACATTCCTACCAGCAGTGAAGGAGGGTTTCTTTTTCTCTGCATACTCTCCAGCACTTGTCATTGGTTGATTTGTTGATGATAGCCATTCTGACAGGTGTGAGTTGGTACTTCATTGTTGTTTTGACTTGCATCTCTCAGATGATTAGTGACTTTGAATATGTTTTCATGTGTCTTTTGGCTTTCTGAGTGTCCTCTTTCAAAAATATTCTATTTAGGTCCTTTGCCCGTTTTTTTTTATTTGATTGTTTATTTTCCTTTTGTTTAGTTGTATGAGTTTCCTGTAAATGTTGGAGATTAAATCCTTATCAGAAATATCATTGGTAAGTATTTTCTCCCATGCAGTGGGCTTTCTTGTTGTTTTGTTGATAATTTATTTTGCTGTGCAGGAGCTTTTTATCTTGAAGTAATCCCATTTGTTTATTTTCTCCTTAATC
This sequence comes from Murina feae, assembly GCA_004026665.1. Classification (NCBI taxonomy): domain Eukaryota; kingdom Metazoa; phylum Chordata; class Mammalia; order Chiroptera; family Vespertilionidae; genus Murina; species Murina feae. The sequence continues at coordinate 14,950 of PVJC01028435.1, forward strand.
TTTCTTGCCCTAGGACCTTTGTCTGTAAAGATATTACTATGACATATGTCTGTAATTTTGCTGCCTATGGAGTCTTATAGGGTTTTTATGGTTTTCCATCTTATATTCAAGTCATTTAGTCATTTTGAGTTTATGTTTGTGTAAGGTGTAAGTTGGTGATCTAGTTTCATTTTTTTTTTTGCATGTATCTTACCAAATTTCCCAGCACCATTTATTAAAGAGGCTGTTTTGACTTCATTGTATGCTCTTGCCTACTTTGTCAAATATTAATTGAGTATCATGGCTTGGGTCAATTTCTGGGTCGTCTATGCTGTTCCATTGGTCTATATGTCTGATCTTGTGCCAGTACCAAGCAGTTTTGAGAACCATGGCTTGATAATATAGTTTGATGTCTGGGATTGTAATCCCTTCCATTTTGTTCTTTATCAGGATAGCTGTGGCTATTCAGGGCCTTTTTTTTTATTCCAGATGAATGTCTGGAGAGCTTGTTCTAGATCTTTGAAATATGCCACTGGTATTTTAATATATATTTCATTGAATCTATAGATTGCTTTGGGTAGTTTGGACATTTTAATGATGTTGATTCTACCAATCCATGAACATTTGTTTATGATTTCCTCTATCTCTTTTATCAATGTCCTGTAATTTTCCCAGTACAGGTCCTTTACGTCCTTGGTTAAATTTATTCCTAGGTATCTTATTTTTTTTTTGGTGCAATGGTAAATGGGATTTTTTTTCATTTCCCTTTCTGTGAGTTCATTATTGGTGTATAAAAAGGACATAGATTTCTGGGTGTTAATTTTGTACCCTGATAATTTTGAATTTGAACATTGCCAAATTCCTTTATTAGGTCTAGTAGTTTTTTGATGGAGTCTTTGGGGTTTTCTATGTATGTCATCTGCAAATAAGGACAATTTTACTTCTTTCCCAATTTGGATGCCTTTTATTTTTTCTTCTTGTTTGATGACTATGGCTAGTAATTCTAGTACTATGTCGAACAGGAGTGGTGAAAGTGGGCATCCTTGTCTCTTTTCTGTTCTTATGGGGAAATGGATTTAGTTTTTTCCCCATTGAGTGTGATGTTGGCTATAGGTTTGTCATTAAGGCTTTTATTATGTTGAGGTATGATCTCTTTATTCCCACTTTGCTGAGAGTTTTTGTCAAGAAAGGGTGTTGTGCTGTAACCAGTTTGGCTCAGTGGATAGAACGTTGGCCTGCGGACTGAAAGGTCCTGGGTTCGATTCCGGTCAAAGGCATGTACCTTGGTTGTGGGCACATCCCCAGTAGGAGGTGTGCAGGAGACAGCTGATCGATGTTTCTCTCTCATTGATGTTTCTAACTCTCTATCTCTCTCCCTTTCTCTCTGTAAAAAATCAATAAAATATATTTTTTTAAAAAGAAAGAGTGTTGGGTTTTGTCAAATGCTTTTTCTGCATTGATTGATATGATTATGTGTTTTTTGTCTCTCAGTTTGTTTATGTGATGTATCACATTCATTGAATTTCAAATATTGAACCATCCTTGCATCTCTGGAATAAATCCCACTTGGTCATGGTATCTAATCTTTCTAATGTATTGCTGAATCTGATTTGCTAGAATTTTGTTGAGGATTTTAGCATCTATATTCATCAAGGATATTGGCTTATAGTTCCCTTTTCTTGGTGGCTTTATCTGCTTTTGGGATTAGGGTAATGCTTGCTTCATAGAAGGAGCTTGGAAGTGTAACTTCCTCTTGAATTTTTTGGAATAGTCTGAGGAGGATAGTTTTTAGTTCTTCTTTGAACGCTTGGTAGAACTCCCCTGTAAAGCCATCTGGACAAGGGTTTTTGTGTGCTGGAAGATTTTTTATCGCTGTTTCAATTTCGTAGTTATCAACCTATTCTGGTTTTTTGACTCTTCCTGATTGAGTTTTGCAAGCTTGTATTTTTCTAAGAATATGTTCATTTCATTTAGGTAGCTAATGAATAGAGTTGTTCATAGTATTTTTTCCATAATTGTTTGTGTTTCTGTGGGATCAGTTGTTATTCCACCTCTTTCATTTCTGATTTTGTTTATTTGTGTCCTCTCTCTTTACTTCTTGTGAAAAAGTATGTATGTATAGGAAAAAGAAATATATATATATATATATATATATATATATATATATATATATATATGGTTTGAAACTTTTCAAGGTTTCAGACATCCACTGGGTATCTCGGAACATAACCTTGATGAATATGTTCTATGAAGGACTGGTCTTTTACATAAATGAAGCAAGGGAGTACCAAGAGTGTAACTTGAAAGGTATTACTATTATGCCCTTATATTAGAATAATCCCACTACTCTGACATAGTGCCAGAAATTCTACCTTAGCTATTCACTTTGTGCTCTAGCAGTTTTTCTTCAGTAACTAAAGTGAGAGTTCTTCTGTATAGTGTAATTTATCAAGGTAGTCTCAGCAATTAGTAACTCAGCATGACTTAGTTTATCAGGTAGAGAGTGTGAGGACATTGGTCAGGGAACAGGTATATTTGATGATAGAGGTAGGGAGTTGGAAAGAATATTTTCAAGTATGATACAGAGTCTAAAGAGGACAGGCTTGGATAAGGTTGTAACAAGGAGTCTGTGCCTAACGTAATCATTTTCCTGATGGAGGGAGAGGATTTGCTTAAAGTGAAAAAGCGTAGTCTTTATAATATAGAATAAGTGTTGGCAGGACAGAAGATAATCAGGAGGGAGCAGAACTTGTGGTTTGGCTAGATAAAATGTAATCTGCAAAAAATTGCAATTTGGAGGAACAAACCATCCAAGAAAAAAATCAAGTTGACTTTGCTGATATACAAGCATAATTAACCACAGGCAGTAGTGGCAGACAGCTAAGTAGCTCAGAGGTCAATACCTGTTAGGCCAGGTAAAACAGGAAGAAAGAATTGAAATCCATGTAAGCGCATAGTCCAGAAAAATTGTTTTCACTAGTGTTATTTATATATAATATTTAGAAAGCTGTGTGTATACCTGTTTCCCCTTAAAGCAGGAAAAAAATGTCATCAGCCTTGTCTATTCAAAATTCTCCACATAATCTGCTATTATTTCCCTATATATGTGCCTTAAAGGAACTGACTTGGGTCTCAGTCAAGAAAAATCTCTTATGCCAGGCAAGATTAGTTAGGGAAATCTTTCTGGATTTGAGTCAGAGATAGCTTTTGAAGGATGAAACAGAAATGTTGAAGAGTTAAGAAAGGAACAATATAGTTTTATAGCACTTTTTAAAAACCTGTCTGGCAAAAACTACAATAAAGGCACAAATGAAATGAATAAAAATCATAGATATGCTAGTAAAATCTTAATGTATCTTGTATTGTTAGACTTAGTGTCTGATCCTCAGTATAGGGATCTCTTCTAAATGTAGTGGTATAGAATGCTCTAGTACTTGAAAGCAACAAATCAGACTAATGATCTCCTGTCAGAGCCATTGCAGAGCTTCCTGCCTTTGGATGATGTTAGAGATTATGCTAGACAGCTTCTAAGATCCCTAACCCCTGGTATTCATGTCTTTTGTAATCCTCCCCCTTTAAGTATAAGTTAAACTTATTGACTCTCTTTTAACAAATAAAATATTTCAGAAGTTAAGAAATGTCCACTGCCTAGATTAGGTTATAAAAAGATGGTGACTTCTGTCTTAGAAGCTTGTTTTCTTTATCTCTCTTGCTTACTTACTCTGAGGGAAGCCAGAAGCCATGTTGTGAGTTGCCCTATGAGAGAAGCACAGGAAGGAGTTGAGGTAGACATCAAGGACTTGAGCCCTCTGACCAATAGTTTGTGAGGATTGAATCCTGCTAACCACCACATCATTGAGCTCAGAAGCAGATCCTCCCTCAGTTGAGCCTTCATATGAGACTGCAGAACTGGCTGACAGTTTGAATGTGACCTCACAAAAGATCTTGAGACAGAGGCACCTAGCTAAACTATACACAAATTCCTGATTTACAGAAACTGTGAGATAATAAATATTTGTTAAGGTGTTGAAATTTTTGAGTAATTATTAATGTAGAACAAGGTAACTAATACAAAGTCAAATTCTTATATTTTTGCCTATTCTATGAGTAGATACACCAGAATTCATTATTTGGTGTCCTGGTTATCCTCTGATTTGTGGTCAGGGAATTTGCCATTTCTTAGAGGATAATAACATGCAACAATCCTCCAGAGTTTCTGGAGCCTTTTGGGACTCTCACCCATCAACAGGAGGTTCTCCCATCAGTGTATTTATAATAAGAAGTTTTGTTGGAGTACAGTAGTATAGTGCAGTATGTTAAAATCCTGGCTCTGCCATTTATTAGCAGCATGACCTTGAAAAAGTTACTCTGTGTCATTGTCTCAGCTTCCTCATCTGTAAAATAGGAACATAATAACTACTTCATTGTACAGATATGAGACTTTAATGTGTAGTTAAAAGAGTATCCGGCACAAAATAAGTGCCATATAAGTATTGGCTAAGTAAAACAATCTTGCCTATTTCTTCTCTTTCTGCCATACCTGCAAACCCATTAGACTAGCAGCTGATTGAGGGCAAGATGATACCTTATTATTTCTTATAATTTTAATACCTAACACACTATCTGATACAGAAATAGCTTTTTAAGGGTAAAACATGAGAGTTTAATTGAACTAATGACATAGTAGTCTCTTACTACACAATATTAATAGTACTAAAATGATGGCAAGAACACAGACCATTGGTTTCTGTTCTAACTATGTTTTAGGCCTACTTAGATTTAAAATGCTAGTTCCTGAGTACAGGCTCTCCCCAGTGAATTCTACAGACATGGTTGTGTCTGTGCTTGAGCAGTTAATTCTAGTTTGGAGACCAGTCAGAGCTCCCAGAATGCCTGCTGAAGTATTCTGCTGACTGAGGCCACAATAGCTAGTCTTGAAGGTTTTGTAACTGTTGTATATAGTTCACATTTGGTAAGGCTATATCTGATACTCTGGTTTAGTGTTTCCCTCATATTACCTTTTTAATCCTTAAAACCATCCCTTAGCAATTATTTCAATTTTACAGTTTAAGAAACTAAAGATCAAAAAACTTAGTTGATGTGCCTAAGGTCATAGAGCAGAGGCTTGAACATAATTGTTCTGACCTCAAAGTTTATTCCACGGAGTCTAAAGATTGAGCCTCTACCTTAATGCTTCTTTACAAGAGCCATTGATCTAATAAATCATGTTCATCTATGGCAAGGACAAGTAAAGGTAGCTACTTAATCTAGAGTAGAAATGATAGACCAATACTTTTAGAAACTGTTCTAGAAATTTAATTGATTTTGGAGATGGTTCAGGAACAAGGACCCTAAACAAATAGAGACATTGACCTACAGGACTCAGTGGGTTAAAAGTGGCTCCATAGAGTTTAAGGCTGGGTAATCACTTGGTTATACTTGCAATAATTCAGGCAAAGTCAGGACAGAGCAATATATTGAATCCCAGCTTTGCCTTTTATTATCTATGTAACTCTGGCAAATTACTTGACATCTCTGATCCTTATACTTACCATCTATAAAATGATGGTAATATTAAATTACCTATATGGTTTTTGTGATGGTTATGTAAGATAAATATGTATGCAATGCTCATTATAATGCCTGTCATACAAGAATGACTTAATAAATGATAGCTATAACTGTCATTAATAATAAGTATAGAGGTGTAATAAGTATATAATAGTAGTAAGTATTGATTTTATAATATAATAAGTGTACAGACACTTGAAGTACTCCTATGAGATTTCTCAGGATCACACAATTTTTAAAAAAATATATTTTATTGATTTTTTACAGAGAGGAAGGGAGAGGGATAGAGAGTTAGCAACATTGATGGGAGAGAAACATCAATCAGCTGCCTCCTGCATACCCCCTACTGGGGATGTGCCCACAACCAAGATACATGCCCCTGACTGGAATCAAATCTGGGACCCTTCAGTCCTCAGGCCAACATTCTATTCACTGAGTCAAATCAGTTTGGGCAGGATCACACAATTTTTAAAAATAGATTCAGACAGCTTAGAAGAAGCAGAGGATGGGATGACTGGTTTGAAGTTGTCTGATTCTTTATACTTGTAGCTGTTGTGACCTTGAACAACTTGCTTAACTATTTTAAATATCATTATTCATCTGTCAAAGTGGTCTATCAGTCAGTGTTCTCCAGAGAAACAGAAGCAGTAGGATATATATATATTTTAAGGAATCAGTTCACTTGATTGTGGGGGCTGTCACATCTGAAATCTGATGAACAGTCTGGCAGGCTGGAAATTCAGGCAGAAGTTGATGCTACAGTTTTGAGGCATAATTTCTTCTCTGAGAAAACTTAGTTTTGCTTTTAAGGCATTCTAACTGATTGGATGAGGTCTATGCACATTATTATGAATAACCTTCTTTACTTAAAGTCAACTGATTGTGCATGTTAAACACATCTGCAGAATACCTTTACAGTAATGCCTAGATTAATGTTTGAATAACTTGGTTCTATAGTCTAGTCAGGTTGACACATAAACTAACCATGACAAGTGGGTAAAAATAAAATATATGTCATAGGTTTGTTGGAAAAGTTTAAATAAAATTGTATTTTAAAGAATTTTTGTACAATAATTGCCACATAACTAGCAATCAAAATAATATTACAATAAAATAGTTTCTCTGTTTAGGGCTATTGAAGGCAATGGCACTTGGATGTGCTATGGGAGTGGGGGTAGCTTCATGAGTTTCTGTGGGCAAACACGTAATGTCTCATGGGTTGGTTTCTGGTTTATGAGAGCAAGCATGGTTCTAGTTTCTTGGTTAAAGGACAACACTGCAGCATATTTATTAGTCTCTAGGCACAGAACATGGATCAGTCCAGAAGTATCTAGAACTAGACTGAGGCTGGACTATTAATTGGTTGGGTATAGAGAGAGCAACAAAAGGGGATGTTTTCTATAAAATTAAGTAGCAGTAATGTCAGTAGAGGCATGCTCGGGAATTCTTGCTTGTGTGATGGTCAGTAGAGGCAATGACCTTTGGCAACCTTCCTGAAGTTGAGCCTCTGCCCCCTCTCACCTGGATTAAAGTAATCTCCTTACTGATCTCATGGCTTTTCCCTTTGCCCACCTTCAAACTATTATTCACTTAGCAGCCAGAGTAGTACTATTAAAATACTAGGGGCCTGGTGCACAAAATTTGTGCACTGGTGGGGGGGTTCCTCAGTCCAGCTTGCCCCCTCTCACATACTGGGAGCTCTCAAGGGATGTCCTACTGACAACTTGGGCCCACTCCCTGGTTCCTTTGGGGAGCAGGCTTAAGTAGCAGTCTGGCCTCCCTTTGTGGGAGGCGACCAGGCTAATCAGGTGAAGCCACCAGCCCCATCACCCCACTGCTGCAGCCACTGCAGGGAGGATCCTGCATCCTAGGTACATGCCCTTGGTCAGAATTGAACCAAGACCCTGCAGTCTGTAAGCTGAGGAATTATGCACTGAGCCAAACTGGCTAGGGCAGGATATGACATTTCTTAGCCCTCCAGGAACAGACCTTCGTTTTGTTTTCTCCAGGAGTGTGGTGGAAAAACCCTAGATTGTCTTTAGGGATTCTTATTACCCAAGTTACTAAGAATATTACCAGTGGCATGCAAGGAACTTAGCTAATGAGTGGTAAGAAAAGGTGTTTCCTCTGTAGTTCATTCTGATCACCGGCTCCACCCCTGCCCC
>PVJC01028436.1:0-22571 GCA_004026665.1 Murina feae
GGGCTGAGGGACTCCCTCCACCCCGAGTGCACAAATTTTTGTGCACCGGGCCCCTAGTAGAACTATAACTATGCCTGTTACACAGTAAGCACCCAATAAATGTTAACAATATCTGTACTATAATCATCAAATTGGATGGAGTGGGAAAGATTACTTTTGAAAAGAGGAAGTTATAGTCTTCTCTGAGACTAGAGAAAACAAAGAAAGATAGAGTACTATGATGGATAAATGTATAAGTATAGAAGCAGAATATCTGAGGAAATGTGAGACTCTTAAGCTTAATTTTACCTGTAAAGTAAAATAATTATTTTCATAAAGAAAGATGAAGGACAAAAATCATTGAGGAAAATTCCCACTGTGGGCAATAGGAGAGGCTGTTGACCATGAAGCTATAAAAGTAATGTTGAGTAGGACTGACAGCTTGGCAGAAATCAGAAATCATACACAGATCTAACATTAATCATCAGAGCTTTAATTTTCTCCAGCAATGCTCAGAAGCGTGAGTGTAGAAATAGTCCAGTCACTAGCTAAATTAGACATAATAAGGAGAGATATACCAACTCAATAAGAAGGGCTACCCAGGGAAAACAGGCTAGTCAATTATACTTACTAATACAAGAGAGTGAATATAATTTTCACGTTACTCCAATGAGTTTAAAGGCATCTCTTTTGGAAAGCACATAAATGTCTATCAACTGAAGTATAAAAAAAACTGGTACAAGCATACAATAAAATATGACTCAAGAATTTAAAAAGAACAGACTACTGACACACATCATCCTAAAAAATTATAGCATGTATAATTTTATATAAAATATGACTGATAATCTTAACTAATAAAAGCGTAATATTGAAATTAACCTTTTCTCCGGGATGGGATAAGCCACGCCCACCAGCCAATCAGAGCTGCTGTATGCAAATTAACCTAGCCAAGATGGCGGAAGCCGCAGCCCCAGTGTTCGGCTTCTCTTGGGCTTCGGCCTCCGCCATCATGGGAGCCTCCATCCTGGGAAGGCATCCAGCGCCCAGAGCCCCGATGCCTTCCCAGGCGGAAGCCTTGGGAGGCAGGACCAGCTAGCGGACCCCGAGGCCCCCTCCTGGGAGGCCGTGGGGTGTGGGGTGGCCAGCGCCACCCCATCCACTTCCCAGGCGGGGACCTCGGGTGACGGGACCCCTCCTGGGAGGCCGTGGAGTGTGGGGTGGCCGGTGCCACCCCATCAGCTTCCCAGGTGGGGGCCTCAGGCGGCAACCAACCAGCCAGCTGCCAAGGCCCCCTCCTGGGAGGCTGTGGAGTGTGGGGTGGCCAGCGCCACCCCATCCGCTTCCCAGGCGGGGGCCTCTGGCTGCGGGACCCCCTCCTGGGAGGCCGTGGAGTGTAGGGTGGCCGGTGCCACCCCATCCGCTTCCCAGGCAGGGGCCTCGGGCGACGGGACCCCCTCCTGGGAGGCCGTCAAGTGTGGGGTGGCCGGCGCCACCCCATCTGCTTCCCAGGCGGGGGCCTCTGGCTGCGGGACCCCCTCCTGGGAGGCCGTCGAGTGTAGGGTGGCCAGCGCCACCCCATCCGCTTCCCAGGCGGGGGCCTCGGGCAGCGGGACCAGCCAGCCGCCGCCGAGGCCCCCTCCTGGGAGGCCATGAGGTGTGGGGTGGCGCCGGCCACCCCATCTCCTTCCCAGGTAGGGGTCTGGGGGAGACCGGCCCCAGGCCCCCTCCTGGGAGGCTATGGGGTGGCCAGCGCCACCTTATCGCTTCCCAGGCTAATGGCCCGGAGGGTCAGTGGGAGCTGTGGTCAGCCTGAAAACTGCCCTTAGACCGTCACCCAGGCTTGCCACACCCCCTGGTGTAAGGGTCTCCACTGGGGAGCTTGGCCAGCCTGAAAACAGACATTGGCCCCTCACCCAGGCTGGTCAGGCACATCAGCAGGTGGACATCCTCGGAGGGGTCCCAAACTGTGAGAGGGCACAGGCTGGGCTGAGGGACCCCTCCCCCCCACTCAGTGCACAAATTTTTGTGCACCGGGCCTCTAGTTTTATATAAAATGCCAGAAAAGACAAAACTATAGTACAGGAAACAGATCAGTGTTTGCCTATGGCTGGTGGTAGACTGTAAAGGGGCACAAGGAAAACTTTCCCCCCAATTTTATTAAGATACAATCGACACAGAACATTGTATCAGTTTAAGATGTACAATATCATGATTTGGGGTATATGTATATACTGAGAAATGAGTACCACAATAAATTTAGTTAATATCCATCACTTCATATAATAATTTTTTTTCTTGTGGTGAGATGAAGAAACTTTGAAAAGCGGATGGAATAGTGCTATATCATGACTGTGGCAGTAGTTAAATGACTATATATCTTCTAGACTGCAGCACACGTCCCCAAACAGAGCTTAGCAGTGAGTTAAGGAAATGGCAGTCAGAACTTGAGAAGCTGAAGATCACTAAAATTGGCAGATGGAGTACCAAAGAACAGAGAGTTGCACAGAGAGGAGTACTAGAGATTTGTAGGGGGTTTCCTCTGAGTTTCCTGCTGAGTGACGACAGCATAATGTCGACAATATCTCAGGTTAACTTAGGACTGGAATTCTTTTAATTCTTCCAACAGCCAAAGTAGAAAGACCTCTAATCACAGTACTCCAATTAAGTACTCAAGAGTACTGCCTCAGCAAGGGGCCAAATTAGTTCTAGACTGAAGGCTGTTCGGGATATGCCTAGAAAAGCTAAAAGCTAGCCTTGCAAGACTCAAACTATTCCATGTAACTTAACTGCATCCCAGGATAAAACCCCAATGTATTAAAAAGAAAGATAAAATACATAATGCCTGGTATCCAATCACAAATTACTAGGTATCGACTCAGGCGTGATAAACAAAACAGAATTAGTACACAAGGTCATTAAAACAGCTATCACAATTATATTTCACTAGAGGCCCGGTACACAAAAATTTGTGCACTCGAAGGGGGGGTGGTGTCCCTCAACCTGGCCTGTGCCCTCTTGCAGTCTGGGAACCCTCGGAGGATGTCCACCTGCTGGCAGTCAGACATCCCTCTGGCAGCCCAGGAGCCCTCAGGGGATGTCCACTTGCCAGCGGGGAGCAGGCCGAAGCTGCAATCAGACATCCTTAGCTCTGCTGAGGAGGTGGGAGAGGTGCCCGCCACCACCGCTATGCTGGCAGCTGGCAGCCTGGCTTGTGGTTGAGCAGAGCTCCCCCTGTGGGAGCACACTGATCACCAGGGGCCGCTCCTGCATTGAGCATCTGCCCCCTGGTGGTTAGTGTGTGTCATAGTGACCAGTCATTCCCAGGAGAGGATGTTGACCATTAAGCTATAAAAGGATTGTTGAGTAGGACTGACAGCTTGGCAGAAATCTGTTGTTAGGGTCAATTTACATATTACCCTTTTATTATATAGGATATGTTCAAGAAGATACAGAAAAGAATAAGTATTATAAAGAGAGACATAAGAAATATTAAAATTAACTAAATTCATTTAAAGAGATAAAACATTTAATATCTGAGGTAAAAATATATACTATCTGGATGGGATTCACAACGGATTACACAAAGTGGAAGAAAGTTAATGTACTATAAGATATAGTAATAGAGGCTATCCAAAATGAAACAGAAAAAAGAGTGAAAACAATTGAACAGAACATAGTCAGCTGTTGAGAGACCATCACATAGTCTAATATATGGGTACTGAGCATCCTAGAAAGGAAAAGAGAGAGAACAGAAAAATCTTGTTGAAGAAATAATGACTGCAATTTTTTAAAATTTGATAAAAATTATAAACCCAGATCCAAGACACTCAATGAGCCCCAACAAAATAACCATGAAGAGTTCATCAAGATAAGCATAGCATAATTAAATTGCTTCCAGTGATAAAGAGAGAATGTTAAAAGCCATCGGAGGGGGGGGGGGTAAACATTACTTCTAGAGAAAAAATAAGAGTAACAGCAGACTTCTGGTCCAACATAGACATGACAGATGATAAATAGAGTGGTATCTTTAAAGTACTGAAAGAAAAACAATTTCAAACTATAATACTATATACAGCAAAAATCTTTTTCAAAAAAGACAGCAAATTATTTGTTGAGACAAACACTGAGCAATTTCACCAGCAGACCAGCACTACACATTATCATTTAATAATGAGTACAAAATAAGGACATTTCTCAACAAATCTTGGAAATTTTCTCTCAAAAAGGATTACCAGAAGATATTCTCTAGCATGAAGAAAAATAAACTGAAGGGAGAATAGGAGGGTGTAAGGAACAATGCTAGGGGGGGGAAATCTGTAAATCTCCATCATTCTAGTAATTGTTTTAAAACATTTTGAATTAAAACCTATAACTAAAATTCCTGATGCTGTTAATATGGGAGGTATGGGGCAAGGGAAAATTCTACTATCTACAAGAAGCATAAAAATAGAGATTAATTCCAGATATTAGAGAAACATAAACTACTGTTTGTTAAGAGAGAAACCATTAAAAAACTTTGCTATTTTTCTATGATATATTTCAAAGAAAAAATATCCTAAATTGGAATAACTGTATTAACTTATAAAGATACCATTTATGAACTTACAGTAGATATGTCTAATCAAAATATGTTACCATATAATTAACCTATTTTCTATGTGAGCATGATGCTTCATGGAGTGCTGAGCTGAGAGAAACAATAACCAGTGTGTACAAGTCAAAACTTTGATATACTTTTGTTTCTAAGTTGCTGTTGAGTAAATGTATAATTACACATACTTATCCAAATGTTTATTTCCCTTTTTTCTTTACATTCTCTGCTACTTAAAAGTATTTAAAACTAAAAGCATGTGGAGAAATAAAATGAGCAATAATATAAGAACTAATTTATTCACTATAAATATCTGGGTTGCTACACTTACTTCAGCTATTTTTAAAGGAAAGATACAGCCATGAACTTACTCCCGATTAATCAAACCAATAACAGAATTTTACCCTAGCTTTAAAAGATATAGGAGAAGAGGAGTTAAGTAAGTTAAAATACATCACAACTTTACATTTTGCAAATGTTTAGAGGAAATGTTTGTAAAAGATTATAGTTCTTTTCATTTATACCTACCTTATTCCAGACCTTCGCTTTGAATAATAGTATGTTCAAAAACCTCAAGAGAAAAAAATCATACCATATGTCCTTCTGCTCGAGCTTTATTCTGCCTTGCTTCCCATTTTCGTTGTAGGTACTCTTCTACTTGTTTAGCTCTTTCCACAGCTAGCTGACCCCTTTGCCTGGATAATGTAGATAAATAGCAAATTCAGAAATTCTGAACATTAAGTAGTCCATAAAGTTAAAAATTATTCTAAATCTTTTCTTTGTTGCAGAATATGAAGGCTGATATGAAATAAAATCTTCCTGTGTAATGAAGAAATGCATGTATATTAGTGTCTACTACCTAGAACAAATTCTTTTACTGTTTTAAGTAGAAGTAAAATCTATACTATCATTCAAAATCTTAACAAGGTTACTCTTACATTTATTTAATCAACTCAACTTATAGATACATAAAATTATTTTAGACTGTACTTAATTACAGAAGAATCTCAATAGCTTCCAAGTAATTAAGTGTATTTGAGAACTCTGTATAAAATGTATCTAAGATCTTAATTAGTATTGAAGTAAAATTAAAGCAGTATAGTAGCAATTTCAAAAATGAATAAAAAGTTTATTTGTGGACAAGACCCACGGCTCGGAGAACCAAGATGGCGGTATGAGGTATATACATAAATGCGCAGCCTCCCACAACTACATTATAAAAATACAGCTATAAAGATAAATGACCATCCTCCAGAACCAAGGGAAGGGAAGCTTTACAACTAGAAGGCAAGAGAATGAGTGCATTGAGATTGAGTAGAAGTTCCCAGCACCAAAACTGAGAGATATGGACGCATGACATGGAGGCAGCGCGGGCGAAAGGGGGCGGCGGCAGCACCTAGGTCCGCGGCTTGGAAGAAGATTATAAACTCTGAGGTCTCACTGAATACGATGCGGGCTGATGGGCAACAGGGCAGAAGATGAGTGGAGTTCTAGCAGAGCTGTTTGCAGCGATCACTGATGCAGGGACTCAGGGGCACGCAGACGCCAAATCCAGGAGAAGCCACGGAGTTGGCGGAGGGGCAGCCATCACGGGTTGCTCCGCCCCAGTGATTCTGAGACCCCACCCCACCCAACTTACAACCCTGCCCAAGCTGTGCGCCTGCCTGCCTGCAGCATAACCTAAGGGAATGCAGCTGGGACAGAACTCCAGAAGTTCCAAACCCCAAAGAACAAGGAGAAAGGCCTGGAGATAATTTCCTCCCAATGATACCTCCCAGTGATAACTACAATGAGACTGTGCACCCAGCCTTCAAAGGAGTACAACAAGAGTGTCCACCCCAGGTGATTGGGGAGGCTGAATCACTGGGCCCTATAGGACACCTAGCACAGAAAGCCACTCTATCAATGCAGAGAAGCAGCCAAAATGCAGAGACAAAGAAACAGGTCACAAATGACAGAAATGGAGGAAAACAAACTACTGGATATAGAGTTCAGAACTACGGTTTTAAGGTTTTTAAAGAATTTTCTAGAAGCTGCCGATAAACTTAGTAGTATTATACAGAGATCCAACAGCAGACTAGAGATTTGCAATAATCAAGTCAAAGATTTAAAACATGAAAAAGCATAAAGCACCCAAATAAAAGAGAAAAAAGAAAAAAGAATCCAGAAGTGTGAAGATAGTGTAAGGAGCATCTGGGACAACTTTAAGCATACCAACATCAGAAGTATAGGGGTACCAGAAGACAGAGAGCAAGAGATTAAAAACCTATTTGAAGAAATAATGACAGAAAACTTCCCCTACCTGGTGAAAGAAATAGACTTACAAGTCCAAGAAGCGTAGAGGACCCCAAACAAAAGGAATCCAAAGAGGACCACACCAAGACACATCATAATTAAAATGCCAAGGACAAAAGACAAAGAGAGAATATTAAAAGCAACAAGAAAAAAAAACAGTTAGTTACCTACAGGGAAGTACCCATACGACTGTCAGCTGATTTCTCAACAGAAACCATGCAGGCCAGAAGGGAGTGGCAAGAAATATTCAAAGTGATGAATAGCAAGAACCTACAACCAAGATTACTCTACCCAGTAAGGCTATCATGTAAAATTGATGGTCAGATAAAGAGCTTCACAGACAAGAAAAAGCTAAAGGAATACATCACTACCAAACCAGGATTGTTTGAAATGCTGAAGAGCATTCTTTAAGAAGAGGAAGAATAAAAAAAAAGTAAAAATAAAAAGTATGAACAACAAAGTGACAACAAATACATATCTGTCAATGAGTGAATATAACAAGTCAATAGAAATATCTGATGAACAGAATAAACTGGTGAATAGAATATACGTAAGGGCATAGAAAGGGAATGGACTGATAATTCTCAGGGGGAAGGGGACATGAGGAGTATGGGAAGAGACTGGACAAAAATATGAAGACATTGGTGGGGATAAGGGCACGGGGTGGGGGGGAGACCAGGTGGAGGGGACCTATGGGGGTTAAAAAAAAAAAAAAAAGGAACATCTGTAATAATCTGAACAACAAAAATTTAATTAAAAAGAGTTTATTTGTGTGAAATTTCAAAAATATAGTAAAAAGCAATGCCTGAATTCCTTAAATATCAGCACTATGAAAAGGTAAAATAGTTGTTAGAAAAAAAATAGCAAAGTTGTTTTCATCTTTTCCAATTATATGTCTATCTTCCTCTGACAATTACTAAAGAATGTAAACATGTTGAGTCCAGACTACAAATAAAAATATTAATAACATGCCCTGACTGATTTGGCTCAGTGGATAGAGCATCGGCCTGCGGACTGAGGGGTCTGAGGTTTGATTCCGGTCAAGGGCATGTACCTTGGTTTCGGGCACATCCCCACTGGGGGTGTGCAGGAGGCAGCTGATGGATGTTTCTCTCTCATCAATGTTTCTAACTCTCTATCTCTCTCCCTTCCTCTATGTAATAAAATCAATATATATATTTTTAAAAAGTAGCTAAGCTGATATATGTCTTTAATTTTTAAAAAAATATATCAATAACGTTTATTGAACATCTAATATATATTGTACCTATTACCATGCTAAGTATAGGAGACACAAAAATAAATACAGCCCTCCTCACTTGTGAATTTCCAACCTCAGACTAAAGGTTTTTGTTTTTTTTAAAATAGATTTTATTGATTTTTTTTACAGAGAGAAAGGGAGAGGGATAGAGAGTTAGAAACATCGATGAGAGATAAACATCAATCAGCTGCCTCCCATACAACCTCCACTGGGGATGTGCCTGCAACTAAGGTACATGCCCTTGACTGGAATTGAACCCAGGACCCTTCAGTCCGCAGGCTGATGCTCTATCCACTGAGCCAAACCGGTCAGGGCAGATAAAAGTTTTTTGATCCAAGGTTGGTTGAATGCACAAATGCAAAATCTGGGGATACAGAGGGCCAACTGCAAGTTTATTGAAAAAATTCTGTTAAAGAGGACTTGCACAGTTCAAACCCATATTGTTCAAGGATATTGTATATGAAAGTTTGTTCTTGTGATTTATTAATAGTCACCGCAAATGCTGGCATCACAAGTAACTGTCATCAAATTAATTTAAGTGGGAGGCCAGTGTCAGTCGGGGACAAATATTGTGGGACAAATCAATTCTTGGAATCAGAACAACCTCTCCTTCCACAGATCCTGTTAATACTTCAACTTCAATTATGTTAGGTCGCAATCTTGTGATAATAAACCTAACCATTACAAAGTCCCCATTTACTATTAATATTTATCAGTAGCATGATAATTACACCTACTTTCAATTTTAATTTATGACACGGCATTCCTGAAAGAGTAATACTATTAAGAAATTTGACAGAAAAATTTTCCTTTTTGGCATCATCCGCTGAATTAATAGAATCATAACTCAAATATATGTGAAAATCTCCATTGAGTATATCCAAAATTTCTTCATTTAATTTATGAACATGTTCATTTTGGGGGCAAATAATCACATATTTAGATATATTTTTAATATTATCTATAGATATACTATTTCCAAAGGCAGCTTCAATAATAGATCCATTATAAATCATTTCACGAGGGATTTCAATAATTCATTCCTAAATGAAAACTGCTATCATGTTTGCCATCTCTAAGTTTTACTAACCATTTGCTAAAAGCAGAATCTTTTGATCTCACATTTGTTTTAAGAGACAAGTGTCTGAAACATCCCCAAACACTACAGAACTTTAAACTTGTTTGTACTATAGCCAATTGCATAGTAGTTGGTCTTCAGATACATTCTGTCAACTACAACGTCAACTTGTTTCAGCTTCAGAGGTACCTTGTGCCAATAGTTGGTCTTAAGACATATTCTGTCGATGCTGCTGCTTTCTTTCAGCTTCCGGATGTCAACAAAAACAACCAAATTCACGATCGACAATGACAGATCAAAACACACACATACAATTGGCACCAGTGAGAGCTTTATATGTATCGCACATGCACAAGTCAATGTTTATTTTTAAACCACAGGCCCTGCGCAATCCGGGACCCCTCGAGGGATGTCAGACTGCTGGTTTCGGCCCAGTCACTGCAGGCCAGGCTGAGGGACCCCACCGGTGCATGTATCTGTGCACCGGGCCTCTAGTATGCATATAAAATCTTTCATTAATCTCTTCTCGCCCTCCCCTTTCCCACCTTCCCTCTGAGATTCATCAGTCTGTTCAACGCTTCCATGCCTATGTGCTGAGCATCTGCCCTTGGTGGTCAGTGTGTGTCATAGCTACCAGCTGAACAGTCGAACAGTCGCTTAGGCTTTTTCTTTTTCTTTATTGATTAAGGTATTACATGTGACCTTATCATCCCACCAATCCCTCCTCAGGCCCTCACCCTCTGGTGTCTGTGTCCTTATCTGTATGCATACAAGTCCTTTGGTTGATATCTTCCCCTTACCCCTACCCTCCCCTGCCTTCTGTGGTTTGAGCATCTGATGGATGCTTCTCTGTCTCTGGATCTGTTTTTGTTCATCAGTTTATGTTCTTCATTATATTCCACAAATGAATGAGATCATGGGATATTTATCTTTCTCTGACTATATTATTTCGCTCAGCATAATGTTCTCCAGTTCCATCCATACTATTGCAAATGGTAGGAGTTCTTTCCTTTTTACAGTAGCGTAGTATTTCACTGTGTAGATGTACTACCATTTTTTAATCCACTCATCTGCTGATGGGCACTTAGGTTGTTTCCAAATCTTAGCTATGGTAAATTGTGCTGCTATGAACATATGGGTGCATATATCCTTTCTAATTGGTATTTCTAGTTTCTTGGGATAAAGTCCTAGAAGTGGGATCACTGGGTCAAATGGGAGTTCCATTTTTAGTTTTTTGAGGACACTCCATACTGTTCTCCACAGTGGCTGTACCAGTCTGCATTCCCACCAATAGTGCACACATCCTCCACATCCTCGCCAGAACTGTTTTATCATTTGTTGATTTGTTGATGATAGCCATCCTGACAGGTATTATCACTTAGGCTTTTATATATATAGATTGCCAGTGTGCATCATATGTACCAGTCGGTTGGTCAGACAGACATATGGTCTGTCACTTAGCCTTTTATATATATATTTATTTTTTATATATTTATTTTTATATATATTTAAATATATATAAATAAAATATATATAATAAATATAAATAAAATATATATATAAATAAAATGTATATATTTTATTTATATTTATTTTAGGAAGATTTGACTATAATAAAACAAAATAAAGCCAAACCAGTTATATACTAGAAAGATCAATAATACCAGGGGATAAAAGCCACACATAAAATTTGCTTTGCCATCTCATAAAAAATAGGCATTTATATGTGAGTCTTTATAGCTTTCCTTTCTCTACAATGGAGAATCTACAATTAGCTTACTTCAGGCTACTATACATTATTCAATAATGTTAATTTATATTCACCTCAATTATTTATCTCTGCTTAACTACCTTTAATCATATTTTTCAATTGGGGGGATAATAAAGTATTTCCTTAAAATGACAAGGAAGAGGTAATGTTTTCACAAAATGATATTCTGAAAATCCAAATGTTTTATAAAAGAAATGGGAACTGTCTTAAGAAAACATGTATGCATACTTAAGAAAAAAGGAACTATGTAAATTAAAACTATTGACTGCTACCATATTAATTCAATGGAAGACAAGAAAAATCTGATAAACAAGACCACAGCCATAAATCAGAAACGAATGTGAAGAGAAAACAAGCCAACACAACAAAGAGAAAAGTGGAGCTCTAAGTGATGAGGAAAAGAACACACACAAAAAACATGGCTTTGTAGTTTTGTATAAAGTGTGATTCCATTTAAATATATTCATCAAGTGGATGAAGTTATTACAACCATGTGTTAACTCTAAATTATCACATGTTCCTTTAAATAGTACATTCAGTCTATAACATACAAATAAGCTATGAAAATTCAGCTGACTTGAGGAGCTATATGTTTGCCTAATCAAAGGCCAAATTTGCACCTGAGAAAATTACTATACCCAGAAGGCAAAAAAAAGGTCAATGAAATCAATGGAGAAAACATTCACAAAGTATGAGATACTAAACTAGATATGACATAAAACAAAATTACAAACAAGGATGCACTTATGGATCATTACAGTCCGACCTGTTTGCATTGGCTTAGACATGGCCTTCAATCTCTTCAAAAGTTTCTCTAATAGCATCAGCATTAGAGAAATAGTGATGAACTGCAGCCCCACTGGGAAATCCTGAACGTACTCCAGGTGATTTTCCTCTGTAGGTAAACATGCATAACGACTTTTACTACTTTCTCTGAAGCAAAGCACAGGCAACTTCTACAGAACAGCCTACCTTTCTGGAAGCCTCCGGCCATATATTTCTCCTTTCCATTTAGCTTCATTATCTTCTGCTCTTTGTTGCTGCATTCGATCAAAAATAGCATGATAATGCTCATATTGTCCCCGAGGAGAAAAAGATGATGGAGTCACAGCCCCTCCACTGCCAAAAAAGGTAGCCTAGGAATTAAAAAAAAAAAGAGCTCTCAAATGATTATCTCATAATACCTAAAACACCCATACCATCCTCAAAAGAAAAAAATTTCAACACTTGACTTTTAAAAGGCAATTATCTAATTTGAAAATATTAATAAACATATTGCCTAAGGAAAATGTCTTCCTACTATATTATAATCATTAACAATAAAAAAGTAATATACTTTGTAACTAACAATAAAGCATAATTTAATGCAACAAACAAAAATATAAAATGTCACTAAATTCATGTAAACAGGAAAAAATCTGATCTTAATTAACATGTTTTGAAATAAGATTCTAGTATATTTTATGTGATCCCATTCTTTTAAGTTTAAATATGTATAGCTTATAAGTAAAGCAGAGTTGCTTTTGTAACATTCAAAATTATAGTTAACAAAAACATTTGCAAATGGTATTTAACATACCCCAAATCCTTCAATTCAATAAGCAATGAAGACATAAACACCACTGAAACATGCTCTAGGTATAAATAAAAGAAACAAAACACCATATAGATTCTTAAGCACAAAACTAGAAAAACATTTCATGCCTATGGCAAATGAATGGTCATAGGCACATTCTAAAGCAGTTGCTACTGAGCAAATTTACAAAACAGAAAAAATTTTGTGACAAGCAAAAAAAATCTCTAACAATTTAAGAAAAAACACTGGAAAAATTTATTGTCCAACCCAGCCGAGAGAGAGAGAGAGAGAGAGAGAGAGAGAGAGAGAGAGAGAGAGAGAGAGAGAGAGAGAGAGAGGCTAAATGAGCCAGAGTATTAAAGCAAAAATAAGCAATGTATGTATGTATTTGGGTGTTGGCAGTAGGGGGAGGAATTAGGAAGACAGATATGATTAGAAGGAAGGCAAATAGGGGGCATTAAGCTTGGTCATAAGAGGTTAGTACAGCCTAACAGCTATCTAACCTGGGTGTTTGAGTTTATATAATAAAAACAGAAAGCATTTATAAACTTTCTAGTGGGAATAGAATACAAAAACAGTTTTTAAGAAATTTAGTTAAGACAAATTATGCATAATAAACAGGAATAAGAAAGAGAACAATGTTGAGGATAATTAGAAAGCTTGTTGCCCTGACACCAAGTCAAGACGCTTAGAAATAAAAGGCATTCAACTAAAATGTGCTTAAGGGATTTCTGGGTCCTCCATGGGAATGACAAAGGATAAAGGCAAAAATACAAGGATATAACTTCAGACACATAAGAATTCAAGCACATGGAAAACTCCAAGTTAGAAAACAGAGATATCAGAAAGGGTAAGAGTTAAAAAGAAGTAAGTGTATAATGTTACAGATGTCACCAGGGAAGAGTATCACTGAAGTGAGGAAACCAATGAACAAAAACACAGAGGTCAAAGTACTGAAATAAGACACCACACACTGCTATGACTAAAGTGGAGTGGTAACGTTTAAAAAAAACCATTTTTTGTGAAGTGATGAGAACAGAATCCAGTAACTGACAGTAAAGGAAGAAGAGCTTCCAAATGATAACATCTTAAGGAAGAAGTCTGAATAACAAAAAATACAAAAAAAGATATCAGAATCAAATAAAAGAAATTTCAGTGTACCCTACGAGATAGCATTTGTGTTAACATCTTGACACAGGAGGTTGCATATAATATTATAAGAAAGATTAATTTTGCTCAGCCAACATGGCTCAGTGGTTGAGCATCGACTTATGAACCTGGAGGTCACAGTTCGATTCTCAGTCAGGGCACATACCCGTGTTGCCCATTGTGGAGTGTGCAGGAGGCAGCCAATCAATGATTCTCTGTCATCATTGATGTTTCTATCTCTCTCCCTCTCCCTTCCTGTCTGAAATCAATAAAAATATATTTTTTAAAAATCTGAAAGATTTTAAAAATATCAGCTCAAGATAAATACTGATAACTGATTAAAGATGTCTGAATAGCAAGAGATGAAGTTGCTAGAAATAGGTAAGATAATTAGGCAGGAAACTCCATCCAGGTGTTCCTTACACACATCTCCAAAATGCAAATCTCAAGGCAAGCATCAGAATCAGAATTCTGGTGAAAGATAGTCACTTCTCCTAGAGGAGTTTACTATTTGAGTTTAGTCTGGTGTGAATATCTTCTAAACTTCATTTGAGTATTTCAATGTTTTCCTTTAACAAAGTTATGTAAACAAAAGTATGTAAACATCTCTGAAGATTCCTGTACTAAAAATAATGTCGAAAATACTGTACTAGACTTAAGCAATATGACCTTTGAAAAATCACTTATTTCACCCAATATAAGCACAGGTTGATGAATTTTGACAAATGTGTACACTCGTGCAGCCAATGCCACAATCAAAAGCACATCCATCACCCCAGCAAGTCCCCTCATGTTCCTTGGAAGCCAATGCCTCCCCACTCCAACAACTACCACCTGCTCTATCCTGTAAGTGAGAGCTGCCGTCTGTCATTTCATGTGAACGGAATCATTCAATCTGCACTCTTGTCTGGCTTCTTTTATTCCATATGATGTTTTGATTGTTCCATGTTGTTGAATGTATTAACAGCCTATTCCTTTTTATTGCTGAATAGTATTCTAATATATTTTCAAACAATAGATATGCCTCTTAAATATTATGATTATCACATGATTAAACTACATATGTGAAATACTTCATAATTTTTTAAAAAACACGTTCATAAGACATACATCAAAAATAGATAAAGCAAAAGTGTCCCAGATTTTGCAGATACTAAATAATCAAAGACAGCTGGTTATTTATACTATGAAGAATGTCTTCATTATTTAGAGGTATATAATAATATTAATTTTGAAATACTTCCCTTAATATTTGTTTTTCATTTCATCTTTATTTTGGGGATTTCCTTAATTTGATTCACATTATACTGAGCCTCCAGGTCCTTATAAACTGTTCGGAAATCAAACAGCCTAGGAAGTTAAATATTTCAAACCCCATCAGGAATAAGCACAGAAAATAACATAGATTTAGAGTTGTGAGAAATTTTTTTAGGGCAAATAAATTACTTTATTAATGCTCAGTGACAGCATTATAGAATTTATAAAGTGAAGCATAAATCTATTAAGTATGTAGTATCTAACACTGTGGAAAATTTGTCTCAATTAGTTATCAAACAATATTGACAAAAATAAACTTTAGGATTAAATACAGCTTTAGAAAGTATAGTAAAAAAAGTTATTTTATTGCACAGAAGATATACACATAGGGAGAAGAAAAATAATCAAACTCTCAACATTAATCATGGACTTGATATGAAATACTTGACAATATCTGAGGGCCTAATAACTTTGATTGGTAAGCCTTTACTTTCCAATCAGATAAAAGGTTATTTTAGAATGAGTCAAATTCTGTCTGAGTTATTCCTCATCATTCAGGTGGTAATAAGTTGTACTTCCTGGTAGATAATATAGTATAAAAATAACAAAATGAAATATTAAAATAAAATTGTATTACTAAAGATTGTATGTCTATACTAATACAGAATTAGAAAAAGTGACTCAAAATCAGGATAGAACATATATGTGTACATAAAATAGATAAAGCATATGTCATAACTTTTGAAGAACAGAAACAAGTAAGAATGGCAATCAACTCAAACTGACAAATATATATCCAGCACCTAAATATCAAGTTTAATGAGCATGGGTCAGGGGAATTCAGTTTAAAGAAGGGTTGACTGACAGTTGATTGGATGGTACAAATTAATACAAAGGAATAATAATGTGTCCATTTTCACGGCTGTGTAACAAATGATCACAACCTTAACAAATTACAACAATATCCATTTATTATCTCACAGTTTCCGGGGCTTAGAAGTCTGGGTATCCTGCTCAGGACCTCACCAGGCAGAATTCAAGGTTCAGCCACAGCTGTGATTCTCAGCTGAGGCTCAGGGTCCTTTTCACTGGTTCTTGGCAGAGTTCATATCCTTGTAGCTGTAATGGCTAAGGTCACCCTTGCCTTGGCCAGAGACCATTACCAACTCCAAGAGATCGCTAACTTCCTTGCCATGTGAATACTTGCCTTTTTCCAGGCCAGCAGAAGCATACCTATCTCTAACCTTCTTCTCCCCATCCAGACTGCTATGTGGGAGTCGCGAATCAGATATTACTGAAGTCACAGGAATGACTATGGTCCCTACCATTACCGTTTGCCATAAAATAAAGCCTAATTAAGGAACTGCTATACTACCATAGTCACAAGTTGCACCAATACTCAAGGGGAGGAAAAATACAAGGTGTGTACACCAGAGGTCAGGAATTTTGGGGACCATCTAGATGTCAGCCTACACAGATAGATAAACATGCTACATGAGCAAAAGAGGAAATGCAATATAAAGATTAGCAGAACAAAGAGAGAAGCAGGACATTAACACATGAGACCTTGCTAACCAAGCTCCAGGAACTGTTCTTAAATTTTTTAAAAAATAAGAATTTAAGGCTCAGAAAATTTAAGTAATTTGCATACAGTTTTATAATCTGGATCTTTCCAAAGCAAGTGCTTGAATTAACAGATCTACATAAATTGTTAGTTAGGTAACTGGTTATTTAATAAACAATTAATGATTAGCTTCCTTGTTGTTTTTTTAAGATTGGAGATGGAAAAGAGAATGAGGAGGTAGAGAAGGGTGCTATCAAACAAAGAGAAACATAAGTGCAAAGAAAAAATTAAGCAGACCTCACTCCGTAAGGAAACTACAAGTACGGCCTTTGGTTCAGCATGACTGGAACATACAGTATATCATAGAGAATGGATGGACAGAAGCTTAGAGAGATTGGTAAGGGCCAGATGAACATAGGTCTTCTGAAAACTTAATCTTGGAGGACATATGAAGCTGCAGAGGATTTAAGGCAAATTTGATTTAAAATAGATTCTTCTGGCAGGAATTGTGTTATCCACAGCCTTTACATAAAAAAATTTTAAGCAATTACCAGTCACATATTAGTTATCAATACAAGTTACACATCAAATAAATGCAGGAAAACTAAGAATTCATAATAGAGGCTGAAGAATTCTAAATGAAATGTAAATGTACACCTAAAGAGAGCCAATTATATATATTGTAAAGAGCAAGGTGAAACTAGAACAAGAGTGGCAGTACTATATTGGTATCAAGTGCCTACCTTTACTTCACCACCTCCTCCAGCACTTAGCACGTTTTTCCATCCTTGTTCCCTGGCCCTATTTATTCTCTCCAACTTTGGGGGGAAAAGAAACAAACAAACAAAACACCATTTCAAGTATTTAATATAAAATACATAAAATACATTTAGTGATGAAATGGAAATCAGCGTTCTTTTGTAATGAAGTGTGTGTGGGGAGAGAGTAGATATACCAGGAAAAAGTGAATTCTCCTCTTACCCTTTCCTTTTCTTGCCTTTTCATCTGTTCAGCCTTCATTAAACTAATCTGTAACAATTTTAAAGACAAACTTCTTAGAACCCTTGAAACTAATTCCATCTGCAGCTTGGCAAGGGGAAGAAGAA
Source organism: Murina feae (assembly GCA_004026665.1). NCBI lineage: Eukaryota > Metazoa > Chordata > Mammalia > Chiroptera > Vespertilionidae > Murina > Murina feae. Next base: position 17,631 of record PVJC01028436.1, read on the forward strand.
TAAGAGCAAAAAAACTACCTGATCTTTTTGTTTCTTTGCTTTATCAATAAATTCCAACCTTCTTTTTCTTGCTGCTTCCTTAAATAAACAAGAAAATTTTTATCAATAATAATTTCTACTTTTTCCAGTACATCAGGAAAGTTAGCACACCAAAGGTAGAGGTATGCCCAGGGAGGTAAAAAAAAAAAAAAAAAATGGTCAAAGGTTGGTTTTTTTTGGTTGTTTTTTTTTTTTTTTAAAGAAATAAGGAGGAAAGGTTTGGAGGTTTTTCTATAGATTTTGTTTCTTTTCTTATAATTATTTTTGCAAAGCTTTAAAATAAGCAGACAGATGTCTTTATACCTCAAACATTTTCCTCCTTTCTTCTCCAGGATTCACTTTCTTCAATGGAGATTGATGGGCCTGAACAAAAAGTAAAACTACAAATTAGATAAGGATTTGTTATCTACATTTGTATCTGTATTTGTTTTCTACATTGATATACTTAAAAAACAGTAGCTGTCAAGCTTTTTCTAAAAGTAGCCAGCAGTAAGAGATATATTTCACATCCAGACCCAGTAAAGACACACACACTCCCAAAGTTTCATAAAATACCTTTACTATGTTTAGTAGATTCTGTTACTTTCCATTCTATACCCTTTTTAGAAAGTCCCTGCTCTTCACCATTAAACTAAATTTGCCACTACTAATAGAGAGCACTCCGTAGTTTTTAAACTGTCGAGAGAGCTCTGGGGTCACTGTTATGGAAGTATAAGGAAAAAAACCACCACTGTAGATACTGCTCTTCATAGTTCACAAATACAGTTAACATTTTAAAGTATGTTCTATTATATAAAATTTAAAACTAGTGGGAAATGCTACTCAGAAGCTTTGTAAAAATACACACTCCTTCCATACAACAGAATATTATTTGCCAATAGAAAGGAATAAAGTACTGATACATGCTACAACATGGATACATGCTACAAACTTGTAAACATTATAACAAATAAAAAAATCCAGTCGCATATTGTATGATTGCAATTATATGAATTATCCAGAATAAGCAAATGTATATAGAGACCGAAGTAGATTAGTGGTTCCCAAAGAGTGTGGAGGTGGGAGACAAATGGGAAGTGAATGCTAATGGGGAAAAGATTAGGGTGTTATAATAATGTTCTAAAATTGATTGCAATGATGGTTACACAACTCTGGAAATATACTGGAAAATCATTTAATTCCAATCTGTAAATGGATGAATTGAATGGTATATGAATTATTTCGCAATAAAGCCATTTTTAAAAAATACATATCCCGAAAAGTTGCTGAGTCATAATTTTTGGACCTGGGGCCCTGCATTCTATATATTGACAAGTTCCATGGGTAACTCCTATGTGACAGGTTTAGCACCAGTATCAAAATTGGTGAACCACAAACACCAAACAATTTAAAAATATTAATGCAAGTATTACAGATTCTTACTGTAAATGATCAGCTTTTAAATAGGTTACAAAATAATGTAGAATAAGAAGAAGAGAGTGTTTAAATAAGATACCTACAAACTCTAGGGTAAGTTACAAGAAGTCATATGTTATATTCACCTTTTAATATTCCATATTGCCTTACACATAAGATACTCAAACATTTGTGAAGTAAAAATATCAAAGTGTTCCTCTGAGATCACACAGGTACTTTCAGACCACTATGTCTACACAGAAGAGAAAAATATGGTAACATAAAACATCCACACTAAGAGAAATGTTTTGTGTTTCTTTTTAAAATGAGGCAAAATACTGAAATGTGTTCATGGAGCGCCCTCTGGTGGCTTAACCACTCCTTTGTTTTAACAGAGCCTTTAAAAAATAACTTGGACTGAAGAGTTTTATGATATGTATTTTATAATATGTTGAGTAATATCATAATATATAGTAGCTTAAATTGTGAAATTAAATTTAAATGAAAGACAATATTATTAAGCAATATGGTTTTCCTCATGAACTCGTTTTTTAGTTTGATAGAAAGTTTAAAAATCTAAAAGATGCTTCTTTAGATTTCCAGGGGAAAATTAAGTCTTTATAAAAAAACAGTCATGTAAAAATCCAGGAGGAAAAAACTTATTTTGAAAATCTTATTTAAAATAATTCCAATATTTTGTTAGATTTGAAAAACTTTTCAGACATTTGATTGCCACTTCTTTTTTTCTATTTATTATTTTTCCTCTTAAATTTTTTCCTACTTTTTATTGTGGTAAAATACACATAACATTTACCAATTTGACCATTTTTAAGTACAGTTGTGTAGTATTAAGAACATTCACATTGTGTGCATACAAATGTAGTTTTAAGTGGTATATATTAAAACTACAGGCCCAGTGCAAAAAATTTGTGCTCTCGGGGAGAGTATTTCAGCCCGGCCTGTGCCCTCTCATAGTCTGGAACCCTTCGGGGGATGTCCACCTGCTGACCTAGGCCACCTCCCTGGGGGGGATCAGGCCTAAGCTGGCAGTCAGACATCCCTCTAGCAACCCAGAAGCCCTTGGGGCTTGTCCACTTGCCAGCAGGGAGGCCTAACCTGCAGTCAGACATCCTTAGTGCTGCTATGGAGGCGGGAGAGGCTCCCACCACCACCACTGTACTGGCAGCCATCAGTCTGGCTTGTGGCTGAGCAGAGCTCCTCCTATGGGATCATACTCACCAGGGGGCAGCTCCTGCATTGAGCGTCTGCCCCGTGATGGTCAGTGTGTGTCACAGTGACCAGTCATTCCCAGTCATTCTGCTGTTAGGGTCAATTTGCATATTACCCTTTTATTATATAGGATAGAGGCCTGGTGCATGGGTGGGGGCCGGCTGGTTTGCCCTGAAGGGTGTCTTAGATTAGTGTGGGGTTCCTGCTGGGGTGCCTGGCCAGCCTGGGTGAGGGGCTGATGGCTGATTGCAGACTGACCACAGCCCTTTAAGGGTAGGGGTCCTACTGGGGTGCCTGGCCAGTCTGAGTGAGGGGCTGATGGCTGTTTGCAGGCTGGCCACGGCCCCCAGCGACCAAAGCTCCCCACGAGGCTGGCTGGAAGCAGGTATCTGGGGTTTACTGATCTTCTATAACTGAAACTCTGTTACTTTGAATGGAGGCCACAGCCTGCCAGGGCAGGAGGGTAGCTTGGCCTCCTCCATCGCTGGGGCAACCAAGCCTCCTGCTTGCTCCAGCTCCGTGGCTGCCAACAGCCATCTTGGTTGTGTTAATTTGCATATAATCACTCTGATTGGCTGATGGGCGTGGCTTGGGGGTATAGCAGAGTGACACCAATTTGCATGTTTCTCTTTTATTAGTGTAGATAAGCTATATGATATTTCAAGTATTGATTATCATCTAGTTCTCATTGTTCTGGTTTAGGGAAATCGTTATTTGTTTGCCTAAAAAGTTTATGGACAACAACCTGCCTGAAATCCAGAACACATAATTATCATCAAAATCATTATGGGTCATTCAGAATATTTGATAGAATATCTATTATTCAGAATATTATTAACTGGAATCTGAATGTATCAGAGCATGCTGCTCTTGCATACTGAATATTAATTGAAAACAAGAGATATATGTACTAATCTTTGTAAAACTTTATGTAATAAAAAAATAAATAAATGGAAAAGAAAAAAAAAGAAAACAAGAGAAACACTAAGAAAACCAATATATTTCTTGATTTTTATCAGCCATATGAAAGAATAGATTATACACTTGGTTACAATCCTGCCCAAACATAAAGGGCCTTCCGTTATATCATTAGTCCAATTTCACCAAGATTTCCAAGCCCTCCATTCAGTCAGGCTAAAACTTGCTCAAGAGATAAGACAATTGCATATCTACATGTTCATCCATGTGTACATTCCTATTGAGCTAATATAAAGGTAGTCCCCAAAATGATAGATTCATTCCCAGAAAGTGCATGTGTACAGCCAAATGTTAAAATGAACTGTGAATATAATAACTGCCATTTTGGAATAAACATCTCAAAAATTGTCTATGAAATATCTTTACTTTTAATCATATTTCACTGAACTCCATTAGAAGACATAAAACATTTCCAAAGCAATTTTGATCCAGAGTATGATTTGTTAAAAAAGAAGACATTCGTAAGAATGCAATCTGACTTACTTCATATCAATGAAATATAATACCATCACTAATAATAAAGAAAAATTTACAGAAAGTACATATAACATTAAATAAGAACATCAAAATACAAAATCAGAGCTACATTAAAAATACAGGCAATATAAATGTAATGTTTCACTACTGGGAATATGTTCTTTTCCTTTCATTATATTGTAAAGATCAACTTGCCCCAGCTCGATTGCAGTTCAGTAGGACTTATTGCTACCGCTAGAGATAAAGAAGTAGTCATGTTCTAGTCAAAACTTATGAGTCTGTGGGAAATAGAGCAACAAACTTTGTGTGTCATCTTTTTGTGAATAAAAGCTTGTTTCTGCATCTGGTCGCTGCTATAGTGTCAGTCCTCACTTCAGTGGGGGCTAGCGCTGCAGACCAGCTGGCCAGCTCAATAAATCCTCGCTTGCTGCGTAAGACCTAATTGAAGTCGGTGGTCTTATTCTTGCGAATGGATGCTCCACAACATTTGGAGGCCTAAGTCAGATAAAAGCTGGCTCATCTCTCGAATGGGCCTCCACAACAATATAAAACTGTCAAAAGTATACTCAAAGACCACAGCAAATTTATTGAAATGCATACTTTCTAGAAAAAAATTCAGATCAAAATTATACTACTTAGCCCTAACCGGTTTGGCTTAGTGGATAGAGCATCAGCCTTCGGACTCAAGGGTCCCAGGTTCGATTCCGGTCAAGGGCATGTACCTTGGTTGTGGGCACATCCCCAGTGGAGAGTGTGCAGGAGGCAGCTGATTGGTGCTTCTTTCTCATCGATGTTTCTAACTCTCTATCCCTTTTCCTTCCT
>PVJC01028437.1:0-22550 GCA_004026665.1 Murina feae
TTGATTCTTGCGATCCTCTTGTCTGCTGTTGGATCTCTGTATATTATTCTTTATTTCAGTCAGTGTATGCTTAATTTCTAGCTGGTTCTTTTTCATATGCTCGAGGGTCTCACTAAATTTATCAGCAGTCTCTAGAAACTTCTTGAAAAACCTAATAACCGTGGTTTTGAACTCTATATCCAGTCGTTTGCGTTCCTCCGTTTCTGTCTTTTGTGACCTGTCTCTTAGTGTCCGCATTTTGGCTTTCTGTGCTGGGTGTCCTATATAAGGCCCAGTGATTCAGCCTCCCCAATCACCTGGGATGGCTACTCTTGTTGTATGCCTTTGAAGGCTGGGTGCACAGTCTTGTTGTAGTTATCACTGGGAGGTATCACTGGGGGGAAATGACCTGCAGGCCTTTCTCCTCGTTGTTTGGAGTTTGGATCTATTGGAGTTCTGTCTCAGCTGCAGACCCTTAGGTTGTGCTGCAGGGATGCAGGCGAACAGCTTGGGCGGGGTTGTAGGTGGGGAGGGGCGGGGTCTCAGAATCACCGGGGGTGGAGCGACTCACAATGGCGTCCCCTCTGCGGATGCCGCAGTTTCTACTGGGTTTGGCTTTTCCAAACCCTGGGGTCTATATGTCCTATATGTCCATAGACCTAAGGTATATGCAGATGTTTTATTCTTCTAATTCCACTTTTTATTTTTATCAGAATAATGCCAGCTAAATGAATTCCATTATAATTAAAAGATTCAAATTTTTAATATTTCATCATTTATATACATAGCACCTACTTGAACCATAAGAAGGCATAAAATATTGAATTAAATTATATACAATGTCTTGCTGGTTTTTTTACCAACAAGAATAATAATTTCATCAACTCAACCTAGTATAATATAAATGATATTGAATAAAAATATATAGAAAAAGCAATCAGATCAAGAATAATTATAAAGATCAATAAAGAAGTTACAAAAATAAAAATCAATGAAAAAATATCCTTGGGTGAGGATTTTAAAAATAAATAAATAAAGTAAAAGGTTTTTTTTTTTATAAAGAAAAAGTAATTATAAAGGTTATGTGTATATGTACTTGAATATATATAGGTATCTTATTTATGGTCTCTTATGCTCTATAGAAATATAATTTGCTTATTAACAAATTTCAGATTGTCCCACAATAGAGGCTGATTTTTTTTAGTCACTAAGTTCCCTTTAAGAATCCAATGAAAGCTATATATATTGTCTCGCCAGAGGAAAAAAATGTTCATATGCTTATATAAAGAAATACAAATTTCTACTGATTCAGAGTTCATGAAGCCAAGATCCAAGTTTAAGAAGCTATGCAACAGCAAACGTTTTTTTTGTTTGTTTGTTTTTTGCGCTTCCTCCTAGTAGGAAGTTGTCCAACCTCTTTTATTGAAGTTGTCTCTTTTGTCTCATATTTTATGTCTTTTTGTTCTATGTTCAGGATAATTTTCTTAACTTTGTTTTACAAATTTTTTGGATATTTTATTGTTGTTGTTAATCCTCACTTGAGGACATTTTTCCATTGATCTTTTTTAGAGAGAGTGGATGAGAGGGGAAGACAGAAACATCAATGTGAGAGAAACACATCTATTGGTTGCCTTCTGCATTCATCCCAGCCAGGGCCTGGGCTGGAGCGGAGCCTGCAACCAAGGTACATGCCCTGGACTGGAATCGAAGCTGGGACCCTGGCGTCTGAAGCCAATGTTCTGTCCACTGAGCCAAACCAGCTAGGGCCAGAGTTTTTAACTTTAGGGTAATAACTGAATAATGATATTAAACAAAAGCTGATTCCCTGGGTAAGTGCAGGATATTCATATATTAAGTATTAAGTAACCAAATGGCTTCTTCAAAAAGACTGATGGGTCAATATATTTCTGATTTTATCCTGGCTGAAACCATAGGAGCTGAGGGAGATAGAATAATTTGAAATCATGTTAGTTAAATTAGAAAAATAAACACGGAAAGATATTCCTGATATTTATCTAATCCACCATGGTTCAATAATACATCCTGTTGGTACACTCAGAAATAAGCCACATACAGAGCTAACAAGTTAATTTTTATCTGCAACTGTTACATATATTTTAAAATCAGTCCATTCACTGAAATCACTGATCACCTAGATTCTTAAAGTTAGAGGAAGTGATTAATTTTGTTGGGAAATTTAATGAGAACACTAAGAAAATACAACTGTATACAATTACTAATTTTGAAAAGAATTAAAATATAGAAAATAATTTGTATTACTTTGACAAAGTGTTATCTTTAAACAGGTTGTAGATAAGAAATTGTGAGTTCAACGTTTTTGCCTGTCCCATACCGGCCGTCACCTGTGACTGTGAACGCTTTGTCTAACATGCTTTCTGAAATTTCCAGTAGCCAGCATGCACTGCTGCAATGAGGGCCTGGTGACCCATGTCCTTAGCACACTCCCATTTCCATTATTCATTGTGGCATCTCATCCTCCACACACTCTCACAGGCTGCATGGGATCAGAATGGGGCAGGGAAGGAGGTGCAAACAGTGGGATAGGCCTTAGATTTTTTTTCAAAGCTGCAAGTCATCATGAAAATGATTTAGTAGGTTGTGACTAGCTTTTTGTTTTGGGAATTTTTCTTGAGGGGAGGGGAAAAGTTTAAAATGAAGTAGAATACAACACAGGGAGAGAAAACATCAGAGTACTTCATGTATGTCAGCCTCTCTTCAGGTATGTGTGTGTGTATGTATGTATGTATGTATGTAATGGTTAAGTCATGGTGATAAGAGTTAATATTGTATTGCATATTTGAAAATAGCTAGGATAGTGGATCTTGAAAGATTTTACCACAAGAAAAAAAATTTTAATTATGTATGGTGACAGATTTTAACTGGACTTACATCATCATTCCACAACACATAAACATTAAATCATTATGTTGTACACGTGAAACTAATGTTTTGTCAATTATACCTTAATTTTTAAAAATGGTGTCAAAGAAAATCACTCTCCTAATATAATGCAAAACAAAACAAAATAACAAAATAATGTTATTACTTTAAAAATAGATACTTTATATCTATTCATTCATTGACAAATAAATCACTCTGGTTGTACCTAACCCTTTCATTCCAGGAATGGTCCATTCAGATCATATTTTGGGTTTGTTTTCTAACACTCTGTGTTTCTACGTCTCTCAGATCCCATATTTCTGGCTTGATAATTGCTAGTTACCTCTATCTTCTGAGGAACTTCATAGAATACAGTGGGAAAGTCTTTCCCTGTGAGTTCCATATTTTTGGAAGGTTTTTCACTCTCAATGATTTTCCAATGCTATGAGATTCCCCTTGAAAACATTTAACTTTCCACCTTACTTATACCTCTTAACTCTCTACTCTTTTATTCTTAGAAATGGATGTTTTGTTTTAATAGATTCTTACAGCATTGCCCCAGTATCTAATACTTTTCTCTGACAGCTCTGGAATAATCAGCTGGCTGAAGAATACACAACAAACTTACCACAAACAAAAATCAATCAAAGCCACTATGACCACTGGAATGCAAAGACTATATATACATATATATATATATATATATATATATATATATATTTTTTTTTTTTTAATCTGTTATTTACTTTCAGTATTGATTTGTACATTTTGACAGTTAGAATTTACTTTAAGTTAAAATTCAGTAAAAGAAGTGTTACACCAAAAAACTGTTACAGTGGGTTTGGTGCTCACGTGCAATCTACGTCAAATACATTTTAAGTAATGAGCTTAACAAGTTGATGGCAGCTCTACCTTCTAATTACTCAGTCCAAAACCAGTGGCATCCTCTTGACTCCTCTCTTCCTCTGACACCCATGTTTAATATAGCATGAATCATTGGTTCTCTTTAAAAATGTACCCAGATTCCAACCACCTCCATCTCTACCCTATCTCCATCCCCACTGCTATCATCTGGTTCAATCTACCATGATTTCTCAGCAGTATCATGGCTAAACTCAGTCTGAGCTTCCTATTTCTACTCCTGTCTTCCTACAGTCTGTTCTCAACACAGCGGACATTGTGATCCTCTAAAATCTCAGACAGAGCGTATCACTCTTCCACTCAAACCTCTGCCAGAGCTTCCCACTTCACTCAAAGTAAAGCCTAAGTCCTCACAATGGCCGACATTTCCCGGCTCCCTTGGAGTTCTCCAACTTCCTCTCCTCTCACTCTCATTTTCATTCACTTCACTCCAGCTACACTGGCCTTTTTGCTGTTCCTCAAATCCACCAGGCATGACTAACCTCAAGGCCTTTGAACTAACTGCTGGAATGGTCCTTCCCTAAACATCTCCCTGACTAACCCACCTCTTTCACCTTCTCAGTGAGGTCTACTCTAACGAAAAACAACAGTAATTTTCTCCTTCTTCACTGATCCCACCTTGCTTATTTTTCCCTACTTTTATTTCTTCATAGCTATCTATCAGTTTCTAACATATTAAATATATTCTTTATTTATTATGTTGTTCACTCTCTATTTCCTTATGCAAGAATGTAAGGTCCATAAGACCTGAGATTTTTGCCTGTTTGTTCAGAAAAGAAATGTATATTAATGTCATGGTTAGGTAAGAAAATTCCCTAGTATAGTAATAAGGTACAAGAATTAACGTCAGTAAATTGGTGCCAAATTAAAAAATAAAGTAATCTCTCACTTGATACTAAAACTTTCTAGATAGATTTCTATTTCAAATTATTTTATATAATGTGTTTCGTTTTGTCAGACATATGATAAGGAGGAATCTATCCTCAGCATTTGGCAAGTGTGGGATGCGAATGGACAGATGAAGACTCAAAGCTTTCCAAGTCCCTTAGAGAAAGGAAAGCACCGCCTAAGCAGGCTTTTCTTGCTTTATCCTAAATTATCTTAAAACAGTTGGTAAAAGCTAAATACTATCACAGCAGCCCATTTTAGAGTCTTACCTATAAAATAAATGTTTGTCTCTCTATTGCTACCATCTGAATCTGCCAATTTTCACTCTAAATCCTACTAGAAGGTATGGCTACTATATACTTATCAGCCTGACAAAAAAAATCTGGGAAAGATTAGTTCACACACACATCACCTTAAGCACAGTCAAAATCCAGCAACATACACCGGGACTGGGTTTACATAATTTTCCATGCTATTATGCATTCAAGTTCCACCTTTATGACATGTAAATTTGTGAATCTTACCTTGATATTACAAGCCTGCTCCATCAATCTTCTTGCATTTTCCTCTGCCCTGTATCTCTTTGGAAGCTGAACTCTGAAGAACTTTAAAGCCCCTTCAAAATCAGCCTGCAGAAGATCTTCCTTTGAGGTCTGCAAAATAATCACCCAGATCATCACGACATTTTAGCCTGCATTCATGACACATGTGTTGAAAAAAGAATTTCTATTTTCCGGAATGCACTTTTTACAGCTAATATCTAGGTTAGTTCTAAAACATTTTAGAAAGAGATTTCTAACCTCTTGACTCGAAGTTGAAATAAGTCACCATAAGTCCTAGAAGCAATATAAGAATTAATTAACAGGCTAATGTATTTAATTTATATTGCCTGAAGGTTTAAATGGTGGACCGTGGCAATGCTAACCAAGTTATGGCTGTGAGAGAAAAATAAATGCCAGGGGAAAAAACTGAAACCCTGGGACTAATCTGTGGCTTTAAGAGCATTTTACGGATATTACTACAAAGCTTGCTGAAGTCACAGACAATGCAATCAGAGCCCATCTGATTTACATAACAAACACCTAATTGGAGGATGGCTTTTCAGCAGCTCATGATGGAAATAAGAAATTAATCGAATACCTTAAAGAATGGTATGGTTACCAGAGGGAAGTGGGGTATGAAGGTACTAAAGTGTCAAGGAGACCAAATATATGGTGGTGAAAGATTATTTGACTTTGGGTAGTAGACACACAATGAAATATATAGATCATGTGTCACAGAAATGTACATTTGAAACAATAATCTCATTAACCAATATCATACCAATACATTTAACTTAAACAATAAAATTAACAAAAGAATGCCATGAAAAGTAAATGAAATAAGCCACTTAACTACTGAACTTCTTATGAAAACTGCTGTTTGCAAAATTTACTTCCTTAAGAAATAAAAACTACTTAGAAATAAGAACATGTATGCACAGAAAAAAGACTAAAAGGAAATGAAATAAAATTTTTCTCTGGATAGCATCATGCTTGGATATTTTTTAAAAATATATTTTGTTGTATTTTCTGCAGGAAAAATTTTGTAATAAGAAAGACACTAAGTATTTTAATAAACAACTATAAGTGATTTATGGAAAACACCTGATACAAATTATAGAATCAGGCAGACTCAGTAACATAGAATTAAGCCAAAAAGAAATTAGATGTTTTAAGAGGCAGTACTTAATTATCCAAGACTTCAGCAATAAAATGAGAAGAAAAAAAAGGAGGCTAGAAATCATAGAACTAAGCACTAGTTCAAAGTATTACTTTATTTAAATTCAGAAGTACAATCGATTAACTATTAAGAGTGCACTGAAAGAGTATAAGGAAGTCAGAGAAATTCCTGCTCATAATAGAGTCTGAGTTGCTGTCATCACCTCTGTGGTCCAGGCCATTGTTATTTCTCAGATGAGCCACCACAGTAACTTCCTAACTGGCCTCCTGTTTCTATTCTTGTTCCCCACAATCTACTCTCCTTAGAGTAGCCCCATGATACCCCTTCAGGTTATGTCACTCTTCCATTTAAAGCCCTCCAAGGGTTCCTACTGTGCTCAGAATAAAAACCCAAATTTTTAGCATTTCCCACAGAATCCTTCATAATATGCCCCCATTCCCCTCCATCTCATCTTGAACCACATCTCTCTTAGGCACATTGGCTTTCTTTCTGGTTTCTATACACACAAGGTTCATCCATAACTGAAGGCCCTAGCTGTTTTCTCTGCCCAGAACATTCTTCTCCCACTCTTCATAACACTCCCCTTTTGCTTTCCAAATTTTCTATCATGAAATGATGATAAGAAATGTGTTTACTAACTATATCTTCCAAGATAACACTATTTCTTTCATTTGAATATATTATATAAAAGACTAGTAACTTATCTCGTGAGACCCAGGACCCCTTTCCACCACCCCCCATCTCCTTCAACCCCCCCATCCCCCGCACCATGGGGCCACTCCGAGTCTTGGAGTCCCGCCCCACATGGCCAGTGCACTGTGGGATGACCCGAATCCTGGAGTGCCGCCCCAATGCCCCACCTCCAGGCCATGTGCAGTGGCCGCCAGGACCCCCGCACCTCCTCGGGGCCGCAGAAACCCCAGCAAAAGCCACATGGAGCGAGCTGCCAGTCCCAACCCCCACTGTGCACACTTCCATCTTGTGATGGTGTTGCTGAGTGAGGGTAAATTTGCATATTACCTCTTTATTATATAGGATTACCTGGACAGTTAACAACACTTAAACAATTCCAACTTCTATTTCTTTCCAAGTAGGTAGAAAGAAACAGCCAGAGCTCAAAGGTAAGTGGGATGTTAATGTAACATCCTTCTCACTCCTAATAAAATGAATTATGCGAATTGCTAGGCACATGGTAGATACCACATTCCTGTATCTCATGGATTCAAAAAAGCTCCACTTTAAGCCAAATCAGTGCTTTTAATTTTTAATCAAAATTTATAAAATGCAGATTAGAAAGTGTATTTAGGACTTAATTTGATATAAAATTGATTTTTATATTTTGGCAGCATCAGAAGCCTACATAGCAATCTCTCTATCTAGGATTCTAACTTCTTTTAAGAATTATAATCTCTTTCCAATGAGCCATCCTTTATTCCATGGTCTTTAATTGCCTGCTTAGAAGTAATGTTTTAAAAAGTCCACACATTTAAAAAACAACAACTAGCATGTAATTAGACAGCATCAGAAATGTGATAAAAATTAAACCTTGACATGGCTACAGAAGGGACCACTAAGTATTTGCCTGTATTCATCCACCTTGCTTGGCCTGAGAGTCATTTGGATTCACTGTGCACAGTGCCTGGAGTATCATATGGAAAGTACAGCCAACACTGATATTAATATGTCACCATCTGGCAATGACTTTCCATGTCATATAGCAGCCAAAGGTAGAGATATCTGGAAGGGAAAGATTTTGAACATGAGTAAAAGTTTTTCCTCTTCCTCCAAATCTCACACACAAGAGTGTGGACTCTGGCTATGTGCCTTCTTCCCACTGAAAAATTCAATGCAAGAGCTTCACATTTTAAAGTGATTTTTTAAAGGAGGCAGGGTGAGTGGAAAGGACGAATTCTGGTGTTTCCATGTAAGCTCTCAGTGCTTCTGTCCCAAACCTCTAATTGTTCCTGGATGGCAAATCTTTCTTTAAGGACCTCTGATAAGAAGCAAATTCTAGGTTAGATTATCTTAGGAAATTATTTGAAAAAACATCTAGGCATGATTCTCTTCCTCACCTTTGCTGTTTTCACCATAAATTGCCTTTTTCTTCCTTTAGTTATATAGAGTATCTAACAAGATTTCTAATCGGTTGAGCAATATTTTTGGAGGTCTGAGACATTTGGAAGCATAGGCTTTAGAAGCAGAACCATTACTTAGCTGGTATCAAAGACACCTATGTCTCTTGTTTTGGTATTTTAATTTCAATAAAGAAACATTTATTTGGTGAGTCTGCCTATAGTATGTATGCCTTTTGGTAATATCTATAAAAGCCTAATATGCTAATTAGACTGGACGTCCTTCGGGAGTCTTTCGGACGACCTTCCAGTCGAAGCTGGGGCTAGGAGGGAAGCCTGGGTCCTGGGTGCCAGAAGGAAGCTGGTGCCTGCAGCGGGGGCAGGAAGGCCTACTCTCGCACAAATTTCATGCATTGGGCCTCTCGTCTACAATAACGTCCACGTGACTGATTTGTTCAGGGGAATTGTTCTTGACTAGAATTACCTTTGATGAACAATGATGTGTTTGGTATCCCAGTAGGCTGAGGTCCCTCTGTGAACCAGGGTGCAATAACTATGACTAAAGTCCAAATCTACAACACCATCTAGGTTATTCTCCTTTTACTCAAACACCTTCATTAAGAAATTAAGTTGTCTTGCACATAAAAAACTACTGGGATCTTTAAAGCAAAATTAGGTATTTGTATATGTTTAACTCACACATGTTCATGTTTAAAACATGACTAAAGACCTAAACTCCAGTGCCAGCCCTCCTGACTGGTACTAGAAAGATGGCAATATTGCATGTAGCAGGATTCCTCATAGGCCCATCAGATCAGCCACATCATTAGCCAGTACAATAAGACAGGTCTGAAAAACTATACTTCCCTCGATACACGTGCTAAAATTTGAGCAGTAACTCATTCAATAGCTGATCCCAATTCACAGCCATATTGCTAATGAAAGGACATGTGATTTCCCAATATGTAGAGTATCCCATTCTATGAATAATGTTGTAAGTAACACCCTGTATAACAATATCAGAGACTCCCAAATGGCCTCTGGACAACTTGGCATATAATTCTCACATGTAATGTATGTGACACTATGACCTAGACTCTGAATTTCAGAGCCTAAAACAACACAAGGTATGTACTTCCTCAGATGGGCAACCAGGCTGACTGCATAGTTGCAACATACAGATATATGTGACCCCCCCCCCTAAGAACTGGAGCTTGGGAACCTAACTTCCTGTGGATTTTGTCTTAATAGTGTGTTTTAAACTAGAGGCCATTTAAATTAATCTCTAATGAAGATCTGAGTATGAGAGACATTCTTAGTTATCAGTTTATGTTTTCCTTTAAAACACTGAAAATGTAAATGCCAAAAAGAGGCAGCCCCACATTACAGATAGCTACCAGTTCAAGCCCTAGTGACACAAAGTTGAGTGGTCTTTAAGAATATGGAAATGTATTCAGCCAAAACGGATTCCTCAGAGATGCAGAGAATTTGTAGAATGTATATTTTAGCATTTCTTAGTGTCAAAGCTCCTGAAATAGCACACTTTTTATTTCACTTAAAATTTTTATTTCCCTTAAAAAAAAAACAAACACCTTTCTAATAGAATCATGAACCTTCAGTTTTCTCCTGTGTTAAGAAAAAAATGTGATTCAGGAAAACAAAATCCAAATGAGCACTGATGACCTCACCTGGGCATTAAAACACATATTGAGTTCTTTTCTTTCATTTTTTAATGTCAAAGGAATGATATTTCTAAAAAATACAGCCCTCCTCCCTATAATTGTGTGCTAGTCATTGCATCTATCTTCATCTTGGAAGGATAAACAGATTCTCTTCACGGTGAGAAATCCCTTATGGACATGGCTGCCTAACATGTCTGCTATGATTATGCAGGAGATTATATTTGTATGCAAATAGATATGTGAATACTGAATTAATAATGGTACAGGTAGGTATAAACAAAGATGAGCTATACTGGAGGGAAATATGTGAAAAAAAAGAGTTAAATTCAGTTGAGTTAATACTGTACTTCTGAAAAGACTCAAATGTGAGAGAACCATAATGAAGGAACAAGCAGAGTGGTATTAAACTCCATTGTATAAAACAGACAAAGCTAAATTAGTCTTATTCAAATACCAAATAATAGTTTAGGACTACTGCAGCCCAATTACATTATGGAACAGTTGTTAGTGTAGTTCTCAAGCCACTAAAAAGAAACCTTGCGCCAGTGATTGTGGGTATTAATTTTAACCCTTGATAGGAAGTGAGGAAAGATGATTTTTCTCTTATTCAGGAAATAAAAAAACAAGCAAGCCAGACTTCCCCAGATCCACTCACAGACTCAACAGTTTTAAGCTCTTTCATAGATACATAGTTTGAACATTCCAGAAGAGAAATTAACAATTTCCGACTCAAAGATTTTTATGGGGTAAAATTCCCTATCTCTTCCCCACCCCACCCCACCCCCCAAAAAAATCAAATTGGCAATCAAATGGGAAGGTTAGAAAGCAAACCACACAGTCTAGATAAGTAGCAATAACGTCTGTTATACAATTTAACCCTTTGGAGACATAGGCACAGGATGTCTACATCAAGCTCTTGAGTATTCTGCTTTACCGCTGAGCCCAGCAAGCCAGAAAACCATTATTTTGGCTGCCACAGAGATAATGCCACTACTGTGCCTTGGACTCTGAGAAAAGAACTGTCTCCTCTAGCCAATTAAGGAGTGGACCAGGCTGGGTAGAGCCCCTGGCCACAGCCACTCGGCACTTCCTTCTCAGCTGAGTGAGAAAGGAGGAGGAAAAAAAGACTGCAAGCTCCTCCAGGACACAAGGAATCCTCATGGAGGGTAGCAGATTCCCCCCAAATGAAGTTCAATGAAAAACAGTCTCACCGCCAGAAGCCGAGGCACAAACAGGCGATGCCCCATCCCCAGAAGTTCCAGCACTCGACACGCATACTCATTCACCAGCTTGGTCCTCTCGTCGTGCATGTCCTGGGACTTTTTGACAGGAGGTGTGAGCTTAGCAGCTGGGGCTGGGCAGGGCACCCCTTGTTCCATGAGCAGTAAGTAGGTATCCAGAATGAGCAAGCTGGAGCTCTCATCCACAATTTTGGGAGGTGTAGTGGGAGGGGAGCCTGGCTTTGGTCTCCCCAAGAGCAAGCACAATCCAGTCCGTTCTGGGAATTGTCAGCTAATGATGTCTCCATAAGAAAAACATTTTGGCTGAATTAGCCACGGTGCAAGAGCCCCGAAGTAGACCAGAAAAGGAAATCAAATACTGATGTCAATGCAAAATGGCAAAAGCAATGGAATGCAAGAAAATGGCCAAGAATGATGTAGGAGAGTTCAGATACATGTATCAAAATCTATAAGCTGCTTAGAAGGGTCGTGTGTGTGTGTGTGTGTGTGTGTGTGTGTGAGAGAGAGAGAGAGAGAGAGAGAGAGAGAGAGAGAGAGAGAGAGAGAGACTGTGCCTGCGTGTGTGTGTGAGCAGACAGCAGCAGCAGCAGCCAGGAAGCCAGGGCAGTTGTGAAGCTGCAAGGAGAAAAAGGATGAGCTCATTGCAATCCTTGATTCGTGACAAGCAGTGCTGCTGCTGCTGCTGCTGCTGCTGCTGCCTCTCGCTGTGAATCAGTAATGAAGGGGTAGGCAGGCAGGGAGGGAAGAGGAGGAGGTAGGTGAATGAGCATGCAGAGTGCGTCTCGGGGGAGAATGCTGTAATAAGAAGCCAATGGCGATCGTTGGACAGATGCGCTTCCCCTCCCTGTCCACCTTCAATCAGCGTTCGTCTGACAGCTTATGCTGTTGAATTCTAAATCCAGAGATAGATGAACTAGCTTCTCCTAACATAATGTTCACAGAAAAATCAGAGAGCCTGCCAGCTAAGATGCTGACCTTTATTTACTCTTGCTTTCTAATGACGAAAACAGATAAAAGTCTGATTTTGTACTCTGTATTCAAAATGGGAAGCTCCAATCCTTGTTAGATTACTGAAATCTCTACTGAAGAGATATTTAGAGCAAAATGATAGAGTGTGGACAGAAGAGCAAGGATCCAGCATCCAAGAAATGACACACCCTCCACTTGACGTGTTTGTGCAATAATAATGACTCTGCAATGCTAGGATGTGCAGCAGTATTTCAGCATCATGGGAAGGCTAGCCACAATTAGAAGGAATTTTTTTTTTTTTACAAATACACAATATGATAAAACATAAAAACCTACAATATAATAATAAGAGTCGACATTTAAAGAACTACTGATGTTGAGATTCTCAAAGCCATAACTTTCTTAAGCCACAGACCTTGACACTCAGTTAACAGTCCAAAACACTGTTTTGATAGACTCTGGTCAAATTAATCCTTCCATAGTCATAATATAACGGGGAACTGCCCCTAGTTTAAAAAGTTTACAATCTCAGAATTAAAGTGTTATGTTAATTTACTTGTTATAAATAATCAATTGTAGCCAGATGAAGGCAAAAAGGATCACCTTTAGGGACAGTTTCTTAACTTCAGCCCAACAACGAACCAATATGGATTCAGAATGCTGAGGCAAGGGAGCTGCAGCATGGCACAAAGTGGCAGGGCTGAGAGCAGAGCAACTTCCTCCTGAGCCTTACTTCCTACTCTAACAAATACCAGTTCTAGATCTCTGCAGGTAGCAAAACAGAAACACTTATCAGCATATCTCTGTGATCTTAGAAAAGTAGGTTAATTATGGAATCGGGTTAAAGGGAAGTATTGTCTTCCTTAACATAATATTGTTTGGTTTCCTTTTCTAAAAACTCAGAAAAACAAAAGTTTGTTTCATTAAACATTTAAAATATTAATTAACAAAATATTTTAAATAAGATATCTATATGTGGCGGTCAAGCCTTTATTTCTTCCCAGAACAATTTCTTTAAAAACCTACAAAGTGAAGATTTTAGTGTAAAATGATCAAAAGCATGAGCTATGATATATATAGCTATGACAGCAGAATGCTAAGTAATGTGACGTTGTTAGACTCCAGAAAACCTGTTTTTCCTACTGATTGAAGGAAGGACTGAAACAGCAGAAAGTGAAGTGCTCACGATCCTAAAACTTGTCTGAGGCAGGGCCAGAAAGCCAAGATCCCAGAGCCCAGCTACACAGAGAGGAACCCAGCGTCCCTTGCACTGTAACCTGCTATATTTCAATGAATGGAGCCATTTAAAAAACTATCTTATTAGGAAGACTGTGCTGTGTCACTTCACTCTGCATGGAACTGGTCCGGAGCCTGTGCCTGCTGTCTGGTAAGAAAGATGGCAGGTTCATAGATTTGAGCTGAGAGGGGGCTCCTAAAAGTTGCCCGGAGAACAGTCACTGCTAAACACACACTGTGTAACGGAGCACAGGTGCCTTCCCAGGGCTTAACTGAGAAGCACCTCTTCTCCAAACGGCCACAGCCACAGCGGCCACATCCTTGGCAGCTCAGTCCACAGAAGAGCAGCCTTCTCCAAGCCATGCCTGAGGGGCAGGCTGCACAGTGGAAGGCTATCCCACTTCATCTGTGCCTTTCCCTGGGCGGCGTGCGCAGGGCTCCTCTTTGCTTCCCAGCTTACGCAGAAGGCATGCATAAATGCTAGAGCGCCTGTTTTTAAATTTTCATTGATCAGGTTAAAACTACAACATACAGACTCTAATCTATTCCCTGATCTTCTCAAGCTAAATCAGCATTTTACTTTTTATTTTTGTGTGTGTGTATTGTCATTGCTGTTAAAAATAATGAGGTGCTGCGTTCATCATGATAAGTTGTGAATTGCCTCTACTTTCTTCCTCTGGGCTGTCTCCAGTTCTCTGTGAAATGTGCTATCTCTGGCATTTCCATGTCACATGGAATGCTAGGTGAAGTTTAACAGCTGTTTCTGTGAAAAAATTACATTTTCAGTGGAGTTATATGGGTCAGCCCATGAATTAGTGAATGAATTTGTTTCCACAAAATGGATATGTCAAGATGGGGATATTATCTTTTTGCGAACAGACAAGTCCATGTTCTGAAATAAGATGGTAAGATACTTGCCCAGCTCAATGTGGCTCAATGGCTGAGCCTCAATCTATGACTCAGGAGGTCAAGGTTCAATTCCCAGTCAGGGCCCATGCCTAGGTTGCCGGCTCGATGCCCAGTGTGGGGAGTGCAGGAGGCAGCTGATCAATGATTCTCTCATCGTTTACATTTCTATCTCTCTCTCCATCTTTCTTCCTCTCTAAAATCAATTAAAAAATACATATTTTTAAAAAGATGGTAAGACACTGTACAGCCATACCAGTTCTTCCTCTGCCTATCCCCAAGCCACTCACTCTTGGTTTCAAATGGATTCAGTAGAATTTCAGAAGTAGTAAAATAGTGAGAGTGGGGGTGATTCTTCCTCTACATTCACTGGTGGCGATCAGCTCCCTCTGCACTTCCTTTATGAGTTCAGCACTTACGTACCTCAGTATTGCTGCGGGCTGTCTTGCAGGCTGACAGGAACACATGGACATGTGCACACAGTCTTCCATGCCTAGTGGGCTCCTTTACCTAGCTCATACTCATGTTTTCCAAGCAGAGGTTAACAAAACAACTTATACATTGCAGATTCTTGCTAAATATTTAAGTGACTAAAAGTATCAATAATAATAGTTATCATTTATTCAGTGTTTATAAGGCCCACGAACTATGCCAAACCCTCATGTGTTCCTTTCGCGTGTCAGACATTATGCCATCCACTTTCATGCATGATCTTATTTCATTATTATTATGTATTATAGTAAAATCATCGCCAAAATAAATGATTTGCTCATGTTTTTCAAAACCAGTTTGCACCATCTCTCCACAATCCTTGGTTTCTCAGCCTTCCAAATTCAATTTATCTACATGTGCTGTAAGCCCTGTCTACAAAAGTATCTTGAATTTGCCCTCTTCTTCCATCTTTCCTATTACCATCTTGGTCTAAGCTACCATCATTTCCTGCTCATCCTACTGAAATAACGTCCTGACTGGTCTCTATGCTTCTACACTAGCCTTTTTACAACCCACATTCCACATACCCAAATTCCTCAATCAGTGCCTTAAAAGCATAATCAGATCAAATTTCTTACTGCTTAAAAGTTACACTGGCTTCCCATCATACTTCAAATGCCAATGCTTTACTATTGTTTCTATATCTCTGCTAATCTGCCTACATTTCTGAGCACCCCTCCTTCCTTTTTACATCTCCCTTCACTATGCTTCAGTCACACTGGCCTCCTTTCTGGTTTGAACATAAAAAGCTTTTCTGCCTCAGGGCCTTTGCCCTTGCTATTGCAGCTGATCTTCATTGGCTCCACTGTTTTTCTCAACTCAAATGGTACTTTGCTCACAGAGGCTTTCTCTCACTATTTTACCTAATGAAGGGCAGCAACACATTAGATTCCCTTGTATTATTTCTTTCATGACAATTATCACTACTTAAAATGTTTACTTCTTTCCTGTGTATTTATTTCTCTCTCCAATTAGAAGATAACAGGACAAGGCTCACAGGGAGAGGAAAAAGAGCTTTATTAACAAGTTAGTAAAGAAAATATAAACATAAAATAAGATTCTTGTTTCAGCTTCTTCCACTCATTTATTTAATTTTAATTTAAAATGTTATTATTTTACAGGGCCTTTTTAATATTTCTTTTCTTTAGCAACTGGAAGTCACCTCTTAACATTTAAAGATTTAATATGTATTCCTTCAGCTCTCCTGGAGAGACCCCAAAAGGTCACAGCATAGCAACTTGTGGGTTTGCTGAGGAATGAATTAATACTCATTTCCATGTGGTAGACAGTGGTAAGCTTAGCTTGTAATCTTTGCCTTTGTTATCATATGTTCTGCTGGCAAAATGGTTATTTTCTCTCAATTTTATAAATAAAATGAGTTAAAAATCATAATGATATTAAAAATTAGGAAACTCAAGAGCACCTTGAAATATATCCTTCATGAATGTCGAGTTGTTTTTCCCCCTCTGAACCTATGTCTATACACAGTAAAGAAACAGACCATACTCCAACTAAATAGGTCTACCTGGTTACCTACAGCAGTGCCATGACTAATACCAAATGCAATGCTTCTAAAAGGCTACAATTAATCTATGACCATTGGGAAGACTGGCCACAGAAAAAATGCAGGACACATTTTAGACATGCAAGTAGCTGCGTCATTGTGGTTTTTGCTAAAGAAGAGAGAGGCTTCTATATTTAAAAGCAAAGATATGATAATATTGGTTTTTAAAATGTCCTGCAAGCTTTGGATAATATGTGCTATATAACCATCAACTACTTTAGGAAGGAAAAAAAATTAACACAAAACAACCAGAAATAGCCCTCAGTCCTAGTGAGGATATGGAGGAATAAATAAACCCAGGGACAAAGAGCAAAAGGGGAAATATTCGCCTCTCTACGTACACACCATGAGCCTGGAGTTATGCTTGCTGCTGGGTGGAATACAACACTAGCATGTGATGGGGTCTCTGTTCTCAAAGGTATTAGACTTTATGGAGAAACATGATGCATGATCAGGACAATTAAGGGGCCCACATGACTGTATGTAATAATGTGCCCAGTAGGTACATCTGAGGCTAGGTTACGATGAAAATGGAATGCCGGACAGGCAAATACAATGAAGATTCTTTTAAAAGATTAATCTGGTAGCAGAGGAGAGGTTCCAGGGAGTTTAAGAGAGGAAGAGACTGAAGGTAGATAAGTCATAAAACTCTTCAGTAAGTCAAATGTGAGAAAAGGAGAGCCTGGACCACGTGGTTGCCATGGAAACAGAGCTATGCTGAACCTGAGAAGCATTATGGAGTAAACAGCTCTTTGCTACCTTTGTGCAACTTTCCAAGAAACTGTGGCTTATTATGTCCTCTTTTAAATAACTCATTGGTGCTCTAACTGGTTTGGCTCAGTGGATAGAGCGTCGGCCTGCGAAGTGAAAGGTCCCAGGTTCGATTCTGGTCAAGGGCATATACCTTGGTTGTGGGCACATCCCCAGTAGGGAGTGTGCAGGAGACAGCTGATCAATGTTTCTCTCTCATCAATGTTTCTAATTCTCTATCCTTCTCCCTTCCTCTCTATAAAAAAATCAATAAAATATATTTAAATAATTCACTGGTACAAAACTGCCAGAGATAACATCCCTTATCATGGCAGGGAAGGGCACATGGAGGAAACAGAATACCTTTTACATATGAACATCCCTATATATAAACACCCCTTTTATATGAACACAGTGGCTCTCTCAGAGTTGCTGACTTGAAGCACAAAGTTTGGTTTATAAGATCAATTGGTTTGATTCTTTCTCAGAAAGTCTATTAATAGACTTCAAACCACAAATCATTAAGCTGAACCAAGCTGACCCAAGCAGTAGCCAATCTGGTAGCCCTACTTGACTGTCTAGGGATACCACAGCTTAAGAAGATGATTAAGAGAAAGAGAAAAGTGGAGAGTAGCAATGACCCTTAGTGCGCATTGTCCGGTACATCTATCCCCAAGTCCCCCTGACGGCACCTGAGAAATGCTGCTCAGTTGGCCCTCCCTCACACCCCTGTTGTTGCAGCCTTGGTTAAAGAAGGCTTCATTATTTCTCCTCTGGGCTATTCGTCTAAAAGTCTCCATATTCGTTATCAGTCTTCACATTTCAGTCTCTCTCTACTCCAAAACTGTCTTCCTAAACACACCAGACCTGACTGTGTAACTGTTTGAAGGTACTTTCTGGATCATAGGTTCAAAGGTTAGCACGCAACCATAACCATAAGACACCCTTCGACAATTTAGACCTCATATACTTTTCCAACTACGCTGTCACCTTGACACCTTATAGCAGCATTCTCTTGGTGCTCTCCAAACATGCTGTGTTTTGTGATGCTTCTGCTCCTCACATATGCTGTTCTCATTACCCAAAATGTCATTCCTTGTCTTTTTCTTGCTAACATTTCAAGATGCAAATATCACTATCTCTTTCAGGCCATCTCTGCCAATATCTCCCTCCTCTGCCTCTGCATCCTGTGCCTGTTCATGACCATGCAGTAACAATCCCACAGCAAATACCTATATCCTTGTCTAGCTCCTCCATCTCTCTGTGAACCCCTCATATCAACTACATACTCATCTTTGCACCTTCACTACCAACAGTTCCTAGTCACTATGGTCACAGATCATTTAAATAAATATTGAGTAAATTAATAAATGACTGATGTTCAAATGAAGAAGTGAGTTACACGTAGAATTATAGGCTTAATTATTATATATTTTATTAATTTTTTTAGGGAGAGAGAGAGAGGGGTAGAGAGATAGAAACATCAATGAGAAACATCATCAAGTGGCTGCCTCCTGCACACACACAAACCTCCCCCTCCCCCACCCCATCCCCCCCACACACACTGAGGAATGAATCCACAACCTGGGCTTGTGCTCTCTGGGAATCGAACCTTGACCTCCTGGTTCATGGGTCAACTCTCAACCACTGAGTCATACCAGCTAGGTTAGGCTTAATTTTTTAAAGGGTATGCATTAAACTAGGGGATGGTAAGTGTGTTTCTCTTTTATTTACCATCTAAATTAGTAAGAAAAAAAGTAAAAATGAAAGCAAGTACAACATTTCTGGATTTCTAAAAGAAGAGAGAAAAAATACTGATACATAATAAAACAGTGTCAAAGCCAAGAGAAAATAAATGAAACTCAATGTTATTCAGCACTATGCTCACCATCAGTTGGTAGTTGCTTCAGAAATAAGTATATCTGACTTGGAGAGTGCAGGCTAGTTTCCTGGTGGTGGGTCAATGGACAGACCCAAGGACTTTGTACAAAGAGAAGTCCAGAAGTTATTGTTTTAGTTTGAGTTTTAATGTGAAAAATATAGTGGGGAGGAGGGTGCTGAGTAAAACAATATTTCCTATTTTACATGTTCATGTTAATAGTAATGTGTTTGCCTATAAATAGTGAGTATTGTGCCCTAACCAGTTTGGTTCAGTGGATAGAGCGTCGGCCTGTGGACTGAAAGGTCCCAGGTTTGATTCTGGTCAAGGGCATGTACCTTGGTTGCAGGCACATCCCCAGTGGGAGGTGTGCAGGAGGCAGTTGATCAATGTTTCTCTCTCATCGATGTTTCTAACTCTTTATCCCTCTCCCTTCCTCTCTGTAAAAAATCAATAAAATATATACTTAAAAAAATAGTGAGTATTGTAAATTCAAATCATTAAAGTTCTCAAAGATTTCTAAACAGTGCCAACATACACCCGAACTAATATTAACATAAGATACAACTTTAAGAAAACATCTGATTGACAAGTTTATTTGCCCAAAAGGGCACATGCTCAGAATCTATAATAATAAAGGTGTAATATGCTAATTAGACCCGACATCCTTCCGGACAACCTTCCAGATGAAGCCGGGGCTGGGAGGGCCAAGGCAAGCTGCTGAGGCTGCGAGGGCTGAGCCCCTTGCATTAATTTTGTGCATCAGGCCTCTAGTTTACTACAATAGAATTAAAGCCAAACTCAAGAAAATGACACAGAAATCACTGTGGTAAGTAGAAGACACTTCCATATGTCTCCCCTACAAGCTATTATATTTAGAAAAGATAAAAACTACAAATAAATGGGTAAGATGCTTGAAATGGGATTAGCCAGGCTAGATAAACAAATTAACCAAAGAATTAAGTTTCAGTTTCCATTTGTTTTACATTTATATATACAGTGGACCCAACATGGGTTTAAACTGAACATATCCACTTACATGTGGATTTTTTTCAATAAATTTGTAAATGTATTTTCTCTTCCTTATGATTTTCTTTTTTATTTTTTAAAAAATATATATTTTATTGATTTTTCACAGAGAGAAAGGGAGAGGGATAGAGAGTTAGAAACATCAATGAGAGAGAAACATTGATCAGCTGCCTCCTGCACACTCCCTACTGGGGATGTGCCCGCAACCAAGGTACATGCCCTTGACCGGAATCGAACCTGGGACCCTTAAGTCCGCAGGCTGACGCTTTATCCACTGAGCCAAACCAGTTAGGGCTGATTTTCTTAAAAAAAAAAATTTTTTTTTATTGATTTCAGAAAGGAAGGGAGAAGGAGAGGGAAACAGAAACATCAATGATGAGAGAGAATTTATTGGCTGCCTCCTGCACTGCCCCCACTGGGGATCGACCCTGCAACCCAGGCATATGCCCTGACCAGTCATCGAACCATGACCTCTTGATTCATGGGTCGATGCTCAATCACTGGCCTTATGATTGTCTTAGTAATAGTTTTATTTTCTCTAGCTTACTTTATTGTAAGAATATTGTATATAACACACATAACATACAAAATATGTGTTAATCTACTGGTTATGTTATCAGTAAGGCTTCCAGTCAACAATAGGCTATTAGTAGTTAAATTCTGGGGGAGTCAAAAGTTACATGCCGATTTTCAACAGTTTTTAAAGCTGGACTTGAAAAATGTGTAGATTTTTAGAAAGGCTGAAAGGCAATTCCCAGACAGAAAGTAGCCACAAGGCCTGTGTGTAGAATCAAGAACCATCCTTGAAAGGAGAACATAGGGGCTAGGAAGGCTCTGTGTAAACAGAGAACAGGGATGTGTTATGTGATATAAAGATGCTTTCGGGACACAGTGCTAGGGCTACATTCTGATAGGAGAATGAAAAGATGAATAAAGTGTAACAATCAAAGACATGATGTAAACATGCAGATCATTGTCTTTGTAAATGGAACCCCCTAAAGGTATACTATACATATGATGACTTATCCACATAAAAATAATGATAACAGAAAAATATCAAAGGCCTCTGAAGATTTAGCCACCATAGAGTGGCTAAAGATACAAAATTGGAATTTGAACTAGGACAAAATTTAGGAATTATTTTCTTTGGAATGTGAATTTATGCAATGCAAAAATGCAGAAGGCCTGCCCAACCACCATGGCTCAGTGGTTGAGCATTGATCTATGAACAAGGAGGTCACAGTTCAATTCCTGGTCAGGGCACATGCCAGGGCTTCTGGCTCAATCCCCAGGAGGGGGCATGCAGGATGCATCTAATCAATGATCCTCTCTCGTCATTAATGTTTCTTTCTCTCCCTCTCTCTTTCTCTCTGAAATCAATAAAAAATAGATTTCAAAATTCAATTTTGGCCCTATTTTATATCTTACTTTTTTTTACTTAACTTTTGAAAATATGGAATAAAGGTATCTAAACTAATAAAAGCGGAACAGTAAAATTAACCGTTTCTTTGGGACGCCCAACAGCCAATCAGAGCAGCTGTATGCAAATTAGCCCAGCCAACATGGCGGCTGCCACTCACGGACCTGAGTAAATGTTTAGGCAGCTTCCGTTGCAGCAGGAGCGAGAGGGAAACTGTTTTCGCCCCTTGGCGGGCAGGCTCCGAAACATGTTTCAATAATGTAACCATCATAGAATCCTCGAGAGCTGAAGGGAACAGCAGACCTAGCCTGAGTCTAAAAGTATAACATTGTTGCAGTATAGACTCCGCGAGGTGAGGCGGAGAGGAGGCTTTGTTACATGTCTAGGCCGGCTTAAAGGAACAGTGTATCAATTATAGGAGATAAACCCCAGTAACCTGCGTCCAGCCAGCCTTGCTGGGACGTTGGGTCAAAGGGAGCTGTGGGCAGCCTTAAAGCCCCTCACCCAGGCTGGTCAGGCACGCCAGCAGGTGGGCATCCCCAGAGGGGTCCCAGACTGTGAGAGGGCACAGGCCGGGCTGAGGAACCTCCCGAGTGCACAGAGCGGCTGTAGGGCGGGACAGCGCAGGACCCAGGACCCGTGAGTGGGAAAGAGGCGACAGGTTTGTAGGGCACCAGGAAGCGGGAAAGAGGCGGCAGGGGGTCAGTGGCCTGCTTGGTGGACTTCCCAGGCCCTTTGTGGGGCACCGGGAAGTGGGTAAGAGGCGGCAGGGTCGGCGGCCTGCTTGGTGGGCTTCCCAGGCCCTTTGCGGGGCATCAGGGAGCGGGTAAGAGGCGGCAGGGGGTCGGTGGCCTGTTTGGTGGGCTTCCCAGGCCCTTTGCGGGGCATCGGGGAGCAGG
>PVJC01028438.1:0-22563 GCA_004026665.1 Murina feae
GCCTCTTGCACACTCCACACTGGAGATTGAGCCCACAACCAGGCATATACCCTGACTAGGAATCAAACTGTGACATTCTGGTTCATACATCAATGTTCAACCACTGAGCCATGCCAGCCAGGCTGTCATTATCTCTTCAAATAGGTTTTCAATATCTTGTTCTCTCTCCTTCTGGCACCCCCATAATTCAAATGTTGGTACTCTTGAAATTGTCCCTGAGGGTCCTTATACTATCTTCATATTGGAATTTTTTTATTTTTCTCTTCTGATTAGGTATTTAATATGTTAATTCACAAAGCCTAATTTGTCGATTGAAAAATAAGAAACAGATCACTTTTAGTAGCTGCCTTTTGAGGATGGGTACCAGCTGAACACACTTAGACTGCATTGTTTTTTAGTGTACCGGTACCCAATGTAGTGTTTGAGCTAGCTATTTAAATAATATACACCTAATATATGTGCGTGTGCATGTAATATAAGTATATTATAGGTAGTGTAATACCCTACCCATCATATAGGTAACCTGGATCCTGAGTGCTATTTTCAACTCCTTCCATGTAGTCTATTAAGTAAAATGTTTCTCTTGAGTTCTGTGAGTCACTTTAGCAAATGAATGAAACCCAAGGAGGGATCATAAGAACCTCCAATATATATCAAGTCATCCAGAAGCATAGGTGACGACATGGAGTTATGACTGGATTCTGAAGTGAAGGTGAAGGTAATCTTATAGGACTAAACCCTTAACCTGTGGGATCTGACACTGTTTCCAAGTAGATGGTGTGATAATTGAGTTATACTTGTTAGACTGTTTGTTTTTTAATTATAGTTTATTCATGTCACAGTCGAGCCCTAGCTATCTCCAATAGTCATGATGAGAGGAAATAGGAAGTTCACTAGTTGGGTTTCTCTTTACCTTTCTGTTCCCAAGATTAACCAATTACTAACCCAATGCCCCCTGTCTCAATGTCTTTAGCTTGGATGATCCTTGCCCTCAAAGACAAAAGCAAGACCTGGTCCATGATTCAAATTGCAAGATTTTACACTTACTTTTATTCACTGTGAGATGTAATTGAGGCACAATATCACAAAAGCTAGTCATTGGTTGTCATTCCTTTGACAGACAAGTGTCTGGGAAATTTGGGGCAAGATCTTATTTGATGCAGACAGACTAGTAGGCACTAGGATTTGGGAGGAATGCTCAGCAGGTGCTGGACACCAGTTATAATTTGGGGTTTGGTCAGGACACCAGTATTTAGTAAGGGAAATAGCAAGAACAGACCTGTCCCCAAATTCTAAGGGGCCCTCGGTATTTGTTGGCAATTATTATAAGAATATCTCTGTGTTTTGTTTAGAGATGAATGTGTTAGAGTCACAAGCATGTTTTCTGAAGAGAAGTTCAAAAGGGGAATTTTAAATTAGAAAAGCTTTCTCATAGACAAATAAATCTACGTCACATATATAGCAGATGTGTTACCATTTTTAGGAATAAGGATAAAGATAAAAGCTCAGATGCTAGCTGGAGAGTTAATTCAATTCTGAGCCTTGGTATATCAAACTCTGTTTTCCCCTAATAGGAGGAAAAATTAATCTACATCTATTACTTAATCAATTTTAGAGCAGTTGTCAAATGGTCAAAGAGAGAATAAATAATAAAAATACTCATCTTAGTAGCCAGAGCACATTAGTTGTATTTACCATTCATTTAAAAGAAGAAAATCTCTGTGTTTTGTTTAGAGATGAATGTGTTAGAGTCACAAGTATGTTTTGTTAAGAGAAGCCCAGAAGGAGAAATTTTAAATTAGAAAGCTTTCTCATGGACAAGTAAATCTATGTCACATATATAATAGATGTGTTACCGCTTTTAGCAAAGGCAAACATTGAGCTAAACATCAGAAGGCTAGTGTGTGTTTTACAATTATGATGAGTAAATCCAATTTTCTACAATAAATACTCCAACAGATAACATTTTCTATCGAAAACATACTCAACAAGCCTTTTGCAGTTATAGTTTTGAGGTTAAGGATGACATTGCACTAGGGATAAAAATAAAGCTCTGCAAATGAAAACAGAATGTTACCAGAGATTTTTTCCATTTGCAACAAACGTGACCACAAATCAATTTTATAGTAAGATAAGGAATATGTATAGATGAAGTTAAATCTGTACATGGCTAATGCTATTTATACTTGTGCCTTAATTATAATTGGTTTGTAAATATTTCCAACCTTCTCTATTATCTTTTCAATAAGGATTAACAAAGAGCCCTGTTATCCTCCATTCCCAAAAGCACTCATATCAAAAATTATTTCCCCTAAAGTTTCCTTATTGAATACTATTAAAATATTTGGTTCATAGTTTTATTTTAACCAAAGTGAATCATAATATTTGCTGCTTAAACATTTCTAATTCCACAGTACACTGTAAATAATTTGCTTAAGTATTTTCCAAGTATTATTTTATTTTACATTCTTTAGAAATTTATGGACTAGGTATTTTTATTCCCATGTTACAGATAAAGAAACTGAGGATAAGAGAGAAGTTGTTTAGCTAACTTCTGCCAGAGCAGGAATTGGAACTCACTTTGCTCCAAAGCTCTCTCTCAGAGATATAGGGGAGTGTGGCCCAAGATAGAATGTGGTACAGTCTGAGGCCCAATTTACAAAGTGCATTTATTTCACAGTTCATGGTGTCAATAGACACTTGTTGAATAATGTAGCAATGCCATCCATGTGCAGTTGACCAAATCTAATTCAAGCAGACTTTAGAGTTACCAGGTGAATGATTGATTGTGTAGGCAGAATTGTTCTTGGTACTTTTGTGTGTGGACTTCTAAACTCTTAGAAACTGATGGCCCCTGTTTTTTGAGTAGTCTGTTTCTTTCTTTGCAGAAATATATCTAGGCTAATTTTTCACATCAAAAATCCCTAGGGGATGGGGAAGAAGGAACTTCTACCACATAATGACTTACTTGGATTGAACAAATCCTTGACAATTGAGATAATTCATAACAATCTTTTAATGATACTGCTCTTTCAAAGATAATAATGATACTTCTTTATTTTAGGATGTATATGTTGCTGACAAATTATACTCCATTTTTCATTGAATTTTTCTGTTATGTAGTAATATATGTGTCAAGATATAATACTCCATTTAAGAATGAAAGTCACTTTCATTTATTTAAAGAGAAAGATGATAATTTGGGAATGATATTTGATTAGTACTCTAATTTACTATTTGTCAGTTTCTTCATAAATTAATAGTTTCAAGTTTGTGCAAAAGACAGTTCTCTTCACTCAAAGAACAGGGGCACTAAGTGATCTTTGATGATCCCTCTATGATTATGTTCAAAGAGAAGGTAGTCATATAAGTGCATGCACAATAGAGCAAGGGAGAGACATGGAGCTGGGAATCCAGAAACTGATATTGTAACTCTAGGATTTTTATAATAACCTAGGAATTGGGAGCAAGACATAACCTCGCTTGACCTAAGTCTCCTATACTCACTATGAGGAGACTAAAGTAAATAATTTAGAAGATGATTTTAGGCTATAAACTCTACAACTTGAATGTATTTGAATCTCATTGCATTAAGGTGATTTTGATCACTTTACTTCTAAGTTAGTTTTCATGTTTCACATCAATACCATAAAGAAAATACAGACAGAGAAAGGAGAGAAAATGGTGGCCAAATAGGCAGACTATTCTTGCATCTCCTCCCAAGGCCAGACTAGAAATAAAACCAAAATGGGGAATATACACCCAGAATTACCACTTGAAGTCCAGCTGAGGAGGAGGCTCATATCAAGGAAGAACAGAAAACACCTGGAGACTGGTAGAAAGGATAAACTTGTGAGAAGGTCTGACCTAGCTCCACGGGTGGCAGACAGAGAGTGAGGAGGGAGCTCTTGGCTATGCAATGGTCTTTTCCTTTAGAAGACTGAGGCCGGGAACCCAGGCTGGTCTCCGCAGCATGGAGCACCAGAGCCAAGCCCAGCAGCCCACATAACATCCAGCCATGAAAGGTGGCAGGAGTGCTGGCCACTGGGGAGTCTGGAGCTGGTAGAACTGAGCCAGTCAGAGAAAAGAAGCCTGGTTTTGGTGATTTGTTTTGTTTTGTTTTGTTTTTTAAACCCAGAACACAGGAGTTTCATTTGTAGCTACTCACATGAGGCTTTGATGGAGGGAGGGTAGTGTGGGCTCAAGGTGCCTAAGGAGAGGCTGGAGTAGAAAGTATTGTAGGGAAAAAAAGCAGCTGGAGTCCTGCATTCAGTTGTAACCCCCCAAACCAAAATGGCCATTTTTCCTGAGAGAAGCCAACCACCCCCAAAAGCCATAGGGCATGAAAAGGAAAACATCCTGCCTCAGGTAATATAGCCCACCCCACAGTCCGGAGCCCTACCTGCCACACCCTGCTTCTTGACAGAGGAGACAGCCACAGAGGGCAAGCCTATGGGTTTGAACATTTTGAGAAAGCAGCATTACTGAACTGGGGCTTGGGCAGTCTGCCCCACTATCCTGGGAACCTGACTGGTGCTTCCCCTGCATAGGAAAGCTGACAGAAACTCCAGGTTTCTAGCCGATCCCACTGGACTGCATGTGAAGATCTCTGCTCAGCCAAGGATAGAGTAATATTCTGGGCCCCTTACAGAGGTGTAGCTCTAGGAACTGGTAACACACTCACCACTTTTCTGAAATCAGAACTGAACCTACTTATCACAGGACTAGACTCCCAATTCCGCTTAAAGCCCTTTCAGAAACAGACTTTTGAGTGATTAAGATTGACAGCAGGCTGGTGGGTGAGAGCAGATGGAAGTGGAGCCTGGTGAACCTGAGAAAACTTATTGACCCAGCCCTGCACCCCATGCAGCTAACCAACTTGCTTTAGAGGGCAGCTTGGCCACCCATGTGTTCAGCAAAAGTCCTGTGGAGACAGACACAAAATGAATAAGTTTGAACTTCAAGCAGGTTGCTGAAAGCCCAAGAAGGACAGTTTCTGGCAGTGATTAACACCTCACAGGAAGCCCAGAATTGGCAGTCAGCTGCAGCCATCTGAAGAGCACGATCCAAAGGCAGCTCCCATGGGGCACTAAAGTAGGCTGAAATATATGCTACTTCACTATATTTTTTCTCTTCCCTTTCTTTTTTCTTTATCACATTTTTCTATCTCCTTTATTGATCTGTTATTATTTTAGTCTCTATCATTTCTTTCATATGTATAATTTTTCTCTTCCCTTTTCCTACTCAATTTTTTTTATTTTTCTCCTGCTTTTTCATCTTTTTCCTTGTCTTATTTTGGGTCTATCTCCTTTCTCCTCTATTTTCCTTTTCAAACATTTTTTTCTTCCTCTTTTATTTTAAACCATATTTCTTCTCCTATTCTTAATCCTTATTTTATTTATTTCATCTGACTATTCATATTCCTTTTTCTCTACCCTCTTTTTGTTTCTTTTCTCTTTGTATTTTTTAATTTGTTCTTTATCTCTTTTTTTCTATCATTTTGCTCTCTTTTCTCTTTCCTAATTCTCTCTTCTCTGGTGGTTACTTTTGTTGTTGCTGTAGGGGTCTTACATATATTTTTTTTGTTTCTTTCATTTCTTGTTTTGTTGTGTTTTATTTTGTTCTGTCAGCACTTCCACAATAACTCACATGATGTGGTCAGTGGTGAGCCTCATAGGAGATAGCATCCATGAATGGGACAACAACATTCAAGATCCAGTTACAACAGGAGAAATCAAATAACTCAAAAAAGGGAGCATCATTAGAACATTCAGCTCAGGAGATCTAAGAGACTGCAACACTGGGTTCCACAATACACCTACTACATAAGACCATTTCATAAAGTCTGGGAGGTATATCAGTTTTATTTAATACATTCAAAGAAATACAAAGGGACAACATGAAATGTAACTACATTCACAATCATAAGGGTAACAGAAGGAGAAGAATTTGAGAAAGGAATAGAGAAGCTACTTAAACAAATAATAGCAGAAAACTTTCCTGGTCTGGTGAAGGAAAAAGTCACTCAAGTTCAGAAACACAGAGTCCTAATCAAGATGAACCCCAAAAGATCTACACATAAGCACATCATAATTGAAATGGCACACATGGGAGACAAAGAAAGAATCTTAAAGGCTGCAAGAGAGAGACAGAAAGTTATCTACAAGGGAGCTCCTATTAGACTGTCAGCTGATTTCTCAACAGAAACACTTCAAGCCAGAAAGGAGTGGCATGAAGTATACAAAGTAATGAAAACCAAGGGACTGAATCCAAGACTACACTATCCAGAAAGGCTATCATTCAAAATAAAATTGAAGGTGAAATAAAGAGCTTCACAAACAAAAACTGGCTAAAAGAGTTTATTACCACCAATCCAACCCAATAAGAAATGTAAAAGGAACTGTTGTAAGAAGTAGAGAGACAGAGAGAGAGAGAATGAAAAGGGAAATAAATAAGTGCATAATAATAATAATCTTAAATGTAAATGGCTTACATGCTTCCATCAAAATAAATAAGGTATCTGAATGGATAAAAAAAACCCAACATGATCCATATATAAGCTGACTTCAAGAGACACACCTCAGAACAAAAGACTCACATGGGATGAAAATAAAGGGATGGAAAAAATTTTTTCAATGCAAGTGGAAATGAAAAAAAAGATAGGTATCAATATTCATATTTGACAAAATTGACCAAAATGAAGGCCATCACAAGAGACAATGAAGACCATTTCATAATATTAAGAAATTGATACCAAAGGATACACTGGTAAACATATATGAAATCAATACAGGAGCATCCAAATATATAAAAAATGTCTGGAGGACTTTAAGGGAGAGAGCCACAACAATACAGTCATGGTAGGGGACTTTAAAGTCCCACTGACAACACTGGATAGATCCACTGGATAGATCTTCTAGACAAAAACATCAACAAGGAATGCAAGCCAGTGTTACTCAGTAGTTGAGCATCAACCAGGAGGTGATGTTTTGAATCTTGCTCAAGGCACATGCCCAGGTTGTGGACAGGATCCCCATTAGGGGCCATGCAGGAGGCAGCCAATCAATGATTCTCTCTCATGGTCTCATGGGTGATGTTTCTCTCTCTCTCTCTCTCTCTCTCTCTCTCTCTCTCTCTCTCTCTCTCTCTTCCTTCCTCTCTGAAATCAATAAAAACATATTTTTTAAAAAGAAATAAATCAGCAAGGAAATAGTAATCCTAAATGACACACTAGATCAGATGGAATTAATGGACATTTATAGAACATTTCACCCTAAAGCTATAGCATATACATTCTTCTCAAGTGCACATGGGTCATTCTCAGAGATAGACCACATGTTAGGACACAAAACAAATATCTATAAATTCAAGAAGATTGAAATCATATCAAGCACCTTCTCGAATCACAATGGCATCAAATTAGAAATCAACTACAATAAACCACTCAAAAACATTCAAACACCTGGAGGCTAAATAGCATGTTACTAAAAAATTAATGAGTTACCAAAGAGATCAAGGAAGGAATAAAAAAACTTTCTGAAACAAATGAAAGTAAACATACAACAACTCCAAATGTATATGACATAGTGAAAGCAGTCCTGAGAGGGAAGTTCATCATATTACATCAAAAAACAACAAAAACTTCCAATAAACTGTTTAACCCTACAACCTAAAGAATTAGGAAGAGCACAAGAATAAAAGACCAGAGTAAGTAGAAGGAAGGAAATAATAAAGATTAGATTTGAAATAAATGACATAGAGACTAAAACAATAACACAAAAGATCAATGAAACTAAGAGCTAATTCTTTGAAAAGATAAACAAGATTGATGAACCTTTAGTCAGACTCATCAAGAAACAAAGAGAGAGGGCCCAAATAAATAAAATCAGAAACAGAAGAGGTGAAGTAACTACTGACCCCACACAAACACAAAGGACTGTAAAAAATTAGTATCAACAACTCTATTACAACAAGCTGGTCAACCTGTAGGAAAAGTACAATCTTCCAAGACCCAATCAGGAAGTATCAGAAAACCTGAATAGGCCAATAACAACTGATGAAATTGAAACAATAATTTAAAAAACCCCAGCAAACAAAAGCCTTGATCTGGATGGTTTCACAGGAGAGTTTTTATCAAATACTCAAAGAATAGCTAACACTTACCCTCCTCAAACTATTCCAAAAAATCCAAAAGGAAGGAACATTTCTATGATTTTTTTAAGAGTTCAACATTAGGGTAATTCTAAAACCAGACAAAGACACTAAAAAGAAACAGAATTAAAGGCCAATATCCTTGATAAACATAAATGTAAAAAGACTGCATCAAAAAACTACTAGATTTAATAAATGAATTCATCATTGTAGAAGGATATAAAATTAATACCTAGAAATTGATGGCATATTTATACACCAATAATAAACTCACAGAATTAGAAACTAATAAAACAATCCCATTTACCATTACAACAACAAAAAATTAAGGTAGTTAGGAATAAACTCAAACAAGAAGTTAAAAGCCCTTTATTTGGAAAACTAATGGACCTTGAAAAAAGTGATAAAGGAAGATATAAACAAGTGGAAGAATATAGCGTGTTCATGGATTAGTAGAATCAACATCATTAAAATATCCATGCTACTCAAACCAAGCTATAGATTTAATGAAATTCCTATTAAAATATCAATGGCATTTTTCACTGATATAAAACAAACACTCCAAAAATTTATATGGAACCAAAAAAGATCCTGAATAGGTGTAGCAACCTTGAGAAAGAAGAATCAAGTTGGAGGAATCACAATACCAGATATTAAGTTATACTACAAAGCCACTGTACTCAAAACAGCTTGGTACTCAAAACGGCACAAGAACAGGCATATAGATCAATGAAAGAGGACAGAGAATCCAGAAATCAACCCAGGTCATTATGTTCAATTAATATTTAACAAAGGAGGCAAGAGCATACAGTGGAGTCAGGACAGTTTCTTCATGAAATGGTGTTGAGATAATTGGGCAGGTACATGCAACAAAATGAAACTAGACCACCAACTTACACCATACATAAGAGTAAACTCAAAATGGATAAAAGACTTAAATGTAAGTCGTGAAACTATAAAAATCTTATAAGAAACCATAAGCAGCAAAATCTCAGACATCCCTTGTAGCAATATGTTTATGATTATATCTCCTAAGCCAGTGGTCCCCAACATGAGGCATATTCCCCATAGGGGTGAAATTTGGTTTTAAGGGGGGCAATTTGAGAATGAGTTATTAGCAGTCAATTTTTTTGCATTTCTTATGGTTTTAGGGAACTCATATATACTATGAGTTCTATTCTATTCTATTCTATTCTATTCTATTCTATTCTATTCTAAGAGAGAGAGAGAGAGAGAGAGAGAGAGAGAGAGTCATATTTATGATTTCAGTTCCCTGTTATATGTTTTGAAACTTTATTTACTATTTTTTCATATCACTTCATATTATTATTATTATTATTTTAACAATTTCTTAGTGATTTCTTTCTTGGAACTTCAACTGTCTTTTCATTCTTTTATTTTTCCTCTTTCATGGATGCCATGTTCTTTGGAAGCTTGTTTAGACCAAGTTAATGGCCTTTTTTTTAAGCTTCTTCCACATGATTAGGAGTTCAATTTTTTAAAAATACATTTTTATTGAATTCAGAGAGGAAAGGAGAGGGAGAGAGAGATAGAAATATCAATGATGAGAAAGAATCATTGATTGGCTGCCTCCTGCACGCCCCCTACTGGGAATCGAGCCCACAACTTGTTCATGTGCTCTTGACCAGAATCCAACCCAAGACCCTGAGTCCATAGGCCAATGCTCTATCTGCTGAGCCAAACTGGGTAGGACAGGAATTCACTTTTTGAATAATAAGAACTATATATCATGGGGGGGGAGGGGCATCAGGATTTTAGAGATGTTAAGGTAGGGCAAGGCCAAAAATAGGTTGGGAACCACTGTATTAGGGCAAGGGAAACAAAGGAGAAAATAAACAAATGGAACTACATCAAAATAAAAAACTTCTTAATAGCAAAAACAACCGTCAATGAAAACATGGCGGCTGGCAGGATGGAGGTGAGGGATAGGAAGTGAGTGAAGGGATAAAAGGAGAGTGTGTGGATGTGTGTGGTGTGTGTGTGAGTGACTGAGGAACAGTTAAATACAATAGGAGCAGCAGAGACTACCTGCGGGCACTACCTGGACTGCAGGACTCAAGCATGGAGCCCACACCATCTTTAAGGTGAGAGTGGCCTCTTCTAGGAATTCATCAGCACCACCACCCAGACAGGCCTTGGACACTGCCCGCAACACAGCAGCCACTCCAGCCAAAATCCTGCTGCCCCACCCACAGACACACAGACCCTGGAACTTCCACCTCCTAAGGTGCACCGCTCCCACAACAGTAAGTCCAACTTCCCCCACCCCAGCGGCAGAACTCCAGATGCCACATTCGAGTGTTTCCAACATTTACTCGTTTCCAGCTTGTAGACTTCCAGGGCACACAACTCCATAGGCAGCTCTTGGAAGTAATCACAACTCTTGCTGGGTGTGATTTTGAGCAGACAAGGGCATGCTGCCCTGCAGTAGAAATTCTGAATTCCCTCTTCCTGAATAACTGCTCACAGACAATCCAACTATGCATCTTTAGCACCATGGCCCCTCAGCGTGTGTCAGAGCTCTGCCCCGGCAAACTCACCACCACAGTTGCGCATTTCCACCAAGAAGGCATCCTGAGCCCATCTATCCACAGGGCACTCATGGGAGTTGCTGCTAACCCTTGCTAGGTGAGATCTTGGACAAACAGGGATGCACTCGGTCTGGCAGTAGAAATTCTGAATTCACTCACCCTAGATACCTGCCCACAGATGCTTTAATTAAGTGGCTTCAATGCCAGGACCCTTCAGAGTGCTTCAGTACGCCACTCTGGCAAACTCACCGCTGGTGCTCCTGTGAGCTTCCACTGGGAGCTTGCATCTTTCCACCACAGGCTCAGCAGTACAAACTGAGTCTGTCCACCTCACAACTGCAGAACTCTGGACACTACAGTTGCACGCTTTTCCAGTGCCACTGTGAGTCCCCACTGGGCATGCGTGACTTCAACCAAGAGTGTAAGATAGCAAAATTTGGGACACCCCCCTCCATGGCTGCTGCTGACTTCTAGACACCACAGTGGTGCATTTCCAGCTTGCAGGCCTACATCAAGAGAACCAAAATAGCTCATATAGAGAGCTATGCTAGATTACCAATCCCAGGAGATCTGAGAGAACACACCAATAGCACCATCCTCAAAAGAACCTGTGTAGCAAAGCAATCATATCTATAATTAAAACATTACAGCAAAACGTGGGAAGGCAAAAAAGCAATCCCCAAAGGAAAGATAAAGAATCACCAGAAAGAGAGTTAAATGAAACTGAGGCTAGCTCTATATCAGAGAAAGAATTCAGAGTAATGATTATAAGGATGCTCAAACAGCTGGATGACAAATACAACTCAATGACAAATAAACACAAGTCAATAAGAATTATAAGGAGCTGAATAAGAATGTCACCAACATGAAAAGGATCCGAGAGGAGATGAAGAATGACATAGTTGCAATAAAGAGCACAATGGAAGTCTTAAACAGTAGACTACAAGAAGCTGAGGACTGCATAGCGAATTAGAAGACAAGGTAGAAAAAACACACAAACACAGCAGCAACTAGAAAGAAGATTTAAAAAGGAGGAGGAGAGCCTAAGGGAGATTTGAGACAATACAAAACAGAACAATATTCACTTAATAGGGGTATCAGAAGGAGAGGAAGAGAAGCAAGGAATAGAAAATCTGTTTGAAGAAATAATGACAGAAAACTTCCCTGATATTGGCAAGAAAAAAAAACACTATACAAGTCCAAGAAGCACATAGAGTCGCAAACAAGATAAACACCAAAAGACTGACACCAAGACACATCTTGGTTTTTTAAAAATATATTTTATTGATTTTTTTTTTTACAGAGAGGAAGGGAGAGGGATAGAGACTTAGAAACACCAATGAGAGAGAAATGTCGATCAGCTACCTCCTGCACACTCCCCATTGGGGATGTGCCCACAACCAAGGTACATGCCCCTGACCAGAAACGAACCTGGAACCTTTGCATCTGCAGGCTGACGCTCTATCCACTGAACCAAACTGGTCAGGGCCCAAGACACATCTTAATTAAATTGGCAAACACCAACGACAAAGTAAGAATCTTAAAGGCTTCCAGAGAGAGACAGAAAGTTACTTACAAGGGAGCTCCTATTAGAATGTCAACTGATTTTTCAACAGAAACACACCACGCTAGAAGGGAATGAAATGAAATATACAAAGTGATGCAAAGGAAGGGACTGAATCCAAGAATACTATACCTAACAAGGCTATCATTCAAAATTGACAGTAGAATCAGGAGCTTCACAGACAAAAAGGGGCTAAGAGAGTTTATTAATACCAAGCCAGCAATGCAAGAAATACTAAAGGGACTGCTGTAAAAAGAAGAACCAGAAAGGCCAGAAAAAACAAAAACATTAAGAATAAAAATAACAACAAACAAGTACTTATCTAATCTAATAAAAGAGAAATATGCAAATTAACCCTCACTCTGTTACACATAGGCCACGCCCACCAGCCAAAGCACACCCACCATCCAGAGTGACAGTATGCAAATTAACTCAGCCAAGATGGCAGCTGGCAGCCACAGAGCTAGAGCAAAAAGGAGGCTTCAAAACAGCAATGGAGGAAAATGCATACCGTGGCTGGCCTGGCCTCCGCTCAAGGCAACAAAGTTTGAATTATAGAAGATAAATAACCCCCAGAAATCTGCTTCCAGCCAGCCTCACTGGGACCTTGGGTCAATGGGAGCTATGGACAGCCTACATAAAGCCCTCAGCCCCTCACCCAGGATGCCCAGGCACCCCAGTAGGGACCTGAACCCTGAAGGGCCTGTGGGCAGCCTGAAAATGGCCCTCAGCCCCTCACTCAGGCTGGCCACAACCCCATGGGGTGAGGGTTCCCACTGGGGGGCTTGGCCAGCCTGCAAACAGCCATCAGCCCCTCACCCAGGCTGGTCAGGCATGCCAGCTGGTGGACATCTCCCGAGGCATCCCATACTGCGAGAGGGCACAGGCCAGGCTGAGAGAGACCCCCCCGAGTGCACTGGGCCTCTAGTCAATAACATTAAACGTAAATGGATTAAATGCACCAATCAAAAGACATAGGGTAGCTGAATGGATAGGAAAACATGACCCATATATTTTCTGTCTGCAAGAGACCCACCTCAGAACAAAGGATTCACACAGACTGAGAGTGAAGGAATGGAAAAAAAATTTTCAGGCTAATGGAAATGAGGAAAAAGCTGGGGTTGTGATACTTATATCTGACAAAATAGACTTCAAAGTAAAGGCTATAACAAATGATAAGGAAGGCCACAACATAATACTAAAGGAAGCAATTCAACAAGAAGATATAACTCTGGTAAACATATATGCACCCAATACAGGAGCACCCAGATGCATAAATCAACTTCTGGAAGATAGCAAGGGAGAGATCAATAGCAATACAGTCATAGTAGGGGACTTCAATACCTCACAGACACCATTGCATAAATCCTCTAAACAAAAAATCAGCAAAGAAACAGTAATCCCAAATGACTCACTAGATCAGATGGACTTAATTGACATCTTCAGAATATTTTACCCCAAAGCTACAGAATATACATTCTTGACTGGTGCACATGGAATATTTTCATATTCAAGAGGATAGAAATCATAACAAGCATCTTCTCAGGTCACAATGGCATAAAATTAGAAATCAACTACAATGAAAAAAATTAAAAAAATCAAACACTTGGAGACTAAATAGCATGCTATTAAGTAATGATTGCGTTACCAAAGAGATCAAAGAAGAAATAAAAAGCATCCTGGAAACAAATTACAATGAAAATACAACAACCCAAAATCTATGGGACATAATGAAAGCAGTCCTAAGAGGGAAGTTCATAGCTCCACAGGGATACCTCAGAAAAACAACAACAAACAAACAAACAAAAAACAAACAAAACAAACAGGAAAAACTGGTAATAAATTATCTAACCTTGCAACTTAAAGAATTAGAAAGAGAGCAACAAGAAAAGCCCACAGTATCCGGAAGGAAGGAAATAATAAAGATCAGAGTAGAAATAAATGACAGAGAGACAAAAAAACAATACAAAAGATCAATGAAAGCAAGAGCTTGATCGTTGAAAGGGTAAACAAGATTAATGAACCTCTCACACCAAGAAACAAAGAGAGAGGACCCCAATAAAATAAAAAATGAAAGAGGTGAAGTAACAATTGACCCTACTGATATACAAAGGATTTTTAAAAAATACTATGAACAACTCTGCTCCAAAAAACTGGACAACCTCAATGAAATGGACACATTCTTAGAAAAATACAAGCTTCTAAAACTCAATCAGGAAGAATCTCAAAATCTAAATAGGCTGATAACTACTGATGAAATTGAAGAAGTAATCAAAATTTTCCAGCAAACAAAAGCCCTGGACCAGATGGCTCTACAGGGGAGTTTTACAGAACATTCAAAGAACTAAAACCAATCCTTCTCAGACTATTCCAAAAAATTC
Source organism: Murina feae (assembly GCA_004026665.1). NCBI lineage: Eukaryota > Metazoa > Chordata > Mammalia > Chiroptera > Vespertilionidae > Murina > Murina feae. Next base: position 14,649 of record PVJC01028438.1, read on the forward strand.
AAGAAGTAGACACACTTCCAAGATCATTCTATAAATCCAGCATTACCCTAATCCCAAAACCAGATAAAGACACCATAAAGAAAGAGAATTACAGGCCAATATCCCTGATGAACATAGATGCTAAAATCCTCAACAAAATTCTAGCAAACCAGATTCAGCATTACATTAGAAAAATTGTACACCATGACCAAGTGGGATTTATTCCAGGGATGCAAGGCCAGTACAATATCTGCAAAGCAATTAACATGATACATCACATAAACAAATTGAGAGACAAAAATCAGATAATCATATTGATTAATGCAGAAAAGACATTTGACAAAGTCTGACACCCTTTTCTGATAAAAATGCTCAGCAAAGTGTGAATAGATGGATTATACCTCAACAAAATAAAAGCCTTAGATGACAAACCCACAGCCAACCTCATACTCAATGAGCAAAAACTAAAACCATTTCCCTTAAAAACAGGAAAAAGACTGAGATGCCTGCTTTCACCACTCCTCTTCAACATAGTACTAGAAGTACTAGCCATAGTGATCAGACAAGAAGAAGAAATAAAAGGCATTCAAATTGGAAAAGAAGTAAAACTGTCATTACTCGCAGATGACATGATACTGTACATAGAAAACCCTAAAGACTCCATCAAAAATTATTAGACTTAATAAACGAATTTGGTAATGTAGCAGGATACAAAATTAATGCCAAGAAATCTATGGCATTTGTGTACACCAATAGTGAACTTACAGAAAGAGAAATTACAAAAACGATCCCATTTACCATTGCACACACAAAAAAATTAAGATACCTAAGAATAAACTTAAATAAGGAGGTTAAAGACCTATTCTCAAAAAACTACAAGACATTGAAAAAAGAGATAGAGAAAGACATAAACACATGGAAGAACACACCGTGTTCATGGATTGGTGGAATCAACATCATTAAAATGTCCACACTACCCAAAGCAATCTACAAATTCAATGCACTCCCCATTCAAATACCAATGACATATTTCACAGATCTAGAAAGAACTCTTCAAAAATTCATCTGGAATAATAATCTAATATAATAAAAGAGACACATGCAAATTTGACCATTACCACCAGCCAATCAGAGTGCTGTATGCAAATTAACCCAGCCAAGATGGAGGCCAACAGCCATGGAGCTAGAGCAAACCAGAGGATTCTGTTGCAACTGCCTGCCTAGGCTGGCTGAGCCTCTGCTCACAGCCACGCCCACCATCCAATCAGAGCGGCTGTATGCAAATTAACCCAGCCAAGATGGAGGCTGGCAGGGCGGCTCTGCACTGGGAGCCTCCACAGCCAGCCGGCATAGCTGTGCCAGGTGTGTCAGCTCAGTGGGGGGGGGGTCCGGCCTGGGGCCTCCTCGGGGCATGCAGGAGCAGCTGTCCTGGGTCTGCTGCTTGCCTCCACCCCCCGGGGCCTCTACCAGGCGTGTGGGAGAGTGGGTCCTCCATGATGCTTGCAGGAGCAGCCATCCAGGGTCCGCTGCCTGGCTCCGCCCCCTGAGGGCCTCCCCAGGGCATGCAGGAGCACGGGGGGCCTCTGCAGGGTGTGTAGGAGCAGTGGTCCTGGGTCCGCAGCCTGGCTCTGCCCCGGGGGCCTCCTCAGGGGCATGCAGGAGCACCAGCCCAGGGTCTGCTACCTTCATCCACCCCCAGGGGCCTCCACAGGGCGTGCGGAAGCGTCTGCTGCACAGTGCGAAGAATCCAAAGCCAGTTCGCTGCCCAGCTCCACCCCAGGTGTGTTTGCTCAGCAGCAGGGCCCCACTGAGGGATCCTGCACCAGCGTTCGCCCCTGGCTTGCCACCCAGCTCTGTGCCAGGTGTGTCGCCTCAGTGGTGGGGGCCCACCAGGCGTGTGTGATCGTGGGCCCTCTGGTGGGAAATGTCCAGGCCTGAACTCACCAGCCCTCCCACCCCCCAGTGCACAAACCCTGAAGGGGCTGTGAACAGCCTGAAAATGACCCTCAACCCCTCACCCAGGCTGGCCAGGCATGCCAAGCAGGTGGACTTCCCCCCGAGGTATCCCAGACTGCAAGAGGGCACAGGCCAGGCTGAGAGACCCCCACCCTCCGAGTGCACAAATTTTTGTGCACTGGGCCCCTAGTAATAATAATAATAATAATAATAATAATAATAATAATAAATCTCGAATAGCTGCAGCAATCCTGAGAAAGAAGAACAAAGTAAGAGGGATCTCAATACCAGATATCAAGCTGTATTATGAAGCCACTGTTCTCAAAAGCGTTAGGTACTGGCACAAGAACAGACACATAGGGCAATGGAACAGAATAGAGAATACAGAAATCAACCCAAACCACTCTGCTCAATTAATATTTGACAATGGAGGCAAGACAGTCTCTTCAATAAATGGTGCTGGGAAACTTGCTCAGACACATGCAAGAAAATGAAACTGAACCACCAACTTACACCATACACAAAAATAAACTCAAAATGGATAAAGGACTTAAATTTATGATGGGACACCATAAAAATATTAGAGGAATCCATAGGCAGCAAGATCTCAGATATATGCCAAAACAATATCTTCACTGACACAGCTCCTAGGGCAATGAAAACTAAAGGGAAAATAAACAAATGGGACTACATCAAAATAAAAAGTTTCTGCACAGCAGAAGAAACCATCAACAAAACAACAAAGGGAAGAACCAAGATGGCAGTATAAGGTATATACCTAAATGTGCTGCCTCCCACAACCACATTAAAACTACAACTATAAAGCTAAACAGCCATCCTCCAGAACCAGGGGAGTAGAAGGTTTAGAACTAGAAGGCAACAGAAGGAGTGCATTGAGACTAAGTAGAAGGCACCAAGAACCGAGAGGTATGGACACGTGCGAAATGGTGGTGGTGGCGGCGGCAGCGGCGGCACCTGGGTCCATGAGTTATTTCAAGGGGAAGGGGAATACAAGCACCAGGGCTTCACTGAACTCATTTAGGGCTTTCTGGCAATGGGGCGGAAGACAAGAGTGGCTTTCTGTCAGAACTGTTCGAGGCGATCGCTGGCATGGAGCTCCGAGACTCTGGGTCTCAAAGGCGCAGAGATGCCAAAACGTGGAGAAGCCGAGGAGAAGGCTGAGGGATTGCCATCATTGTTTGCTCCACCCTGGTGATTCTCTGAGACTCCACCCCACCCAATTTACAACCCCACCCAAGCTGTGCGCCTGTCTGCCTGCAGTCTAACCTAACAGACTACAGATGGGACAGAGAACTCCAAAAGATCCAAACCCCAAACAATGAGGAGAAATCTATAGATATTGCTGTACCATCTTCTGGGTAGACTCACACAGCAGCTGACTTTGCACCTCCTTGGAGATACAGGAGCCAATGGATCCAGTGTCCATATACCAGATTTCAACTCCTCACATCTATAAGGGACACACTCAAGAGGCAGACTCAGTGAGCAACAAATCCCACACTGAAGTAAGTTCTACTCCATTAGGGTGTCTCCTGCACAGAAGTTCTTCCACTATAGATACAGTAGGTTCTTGCAATCAATTGGTCTTGAGGTCATTTCCTCCCAGTGATACCAACACCAATCAAGGCTTAACTACAATGAGACTGTGAACCCAGCCCTCAAAGGTGTATACCAAGAGTGTCCACCCCAGGTGATTGAGGAGGCTGAGCTACTGGGCTCAAGAGGACACCTAGCACACAAAGACACTCTATCAACACAGGGAAGCAGCCAAAATTTGTACACAAAAAACAGACCACAAAAGAAAGAAAAGGAGGAAAGCAAATTACTGGATATAGAGTTCAAAACCACAGTTATAAGGCTACTCAAGAATCTTATACGAACCTCTGAGGAACTTCAAGAATCTTAATGAGAATCTTTAAGTGAGACCTTCAAGAATCTTAATGAGAATACAAAAAGGTGGAAAAGGACCAATCTGAAATTAAGCATACACTGACTGAAATAAAGAATAATATACAGAGATCCAACAGCAGACTAGAGGATCACAAGAATCAAGTCAAAGATATGAAATACCAGGAAGCAAAAAAACGCCCATCCTGAAAAGCAAAAAGAAAAAAGAATCCAAAAATAAGAAAATAGTGTAAGGAGTCTCTGGGACAACTTCAAGCCTACCAACATCAGAATTATAGGGGTGCCAAAAGAAGAGAGCAAGATATTGAAAACCTATTTGAAGAAATAATGAAAGAAAACTTCCCCTACTTGGTGAAAGAAATGGACTTACAAGTCCAGGAAGCACAGAGAATCCCAAACTAAAGGAACCCAAAGAGGACCACACCAAGACACATCATAATTAAAATGCCAAGGGCAAAAGACAGAGAGAGAATATTAAAAGCAGCAAGAGAAAAACAGTTACCTATAAGGGAGTACCCATACAACTGTCAGCTGATTTCTCAACAGAAACCATGCAGGCCAGAAGGGAGTGGCAAGAAATATTCAAAGTGATGAATAGCAAGAACCTTCAACCAAGATTACTCTACCCAGCAAAGCTATCATGTAAAACTGATGGTCAGATAAAGAGCTTCACAGACAAGAAAAAGCTAAAGGAGTTCATCACCACCAAACCAGGATTATTTGAAATGCTTAAGGGCATTCTTTAAGAAGAGGAAGAAGAAGAGAAAGGTAAAGATAAAAAATTATGAACAACAAAGTGACAACAAATACATATCTATCAACAAGTGAATCTAACAATTAAGTCAATAAAAATATCTGATGAACAGAATAAACTGGTGAATATAATAGAAGTAGGAGCATAAAAAGGGAATGGACTGACAATTCTCAGGGAGGAAAGAAGTGTTGGGGGTGTGGGTTGTGGGAGGACACTGGACAAAATCTTATACCTATGGATAAAGACAGTGGCGTGGGTAAGGGCATGGGGGATGGGAACCAGGTGGAGGGGAGCTATGGGGATTAAAAAAAGGAACATCTCTAATAATCTGAACAATAAAGATTTATTTAAAAAAACAACAACAAGAAAACCCATTGCATGAAAGAACATATTTGCCAACGATATCTCTAATAGGGGTTTAACCTCCAACATTTACAGGGAACTCATGCAACTTAATAAATGGAAGAGAAACAACCCAATCAAAAAATGGGCAATGGATCTAAATAAATACTTTTTGAAAGAAGACATAAGGAAGGCCAAGAGACATATGAAAACATACTCAAAGTCACTAACGATCTGAGAGATGCAAATCAAAGTGACAATGAGGTACCATCTCACATCTGTCAGAATGGCTATAATAAACAAATCAACAAATGACAAATGCTGGTGAGGATGTGGAGAAAAAGGAACCCTCATGCACTGCTGATGGGAATGCAGACTGGTGCAGCCACTGTGGAGAACAGTATGGAGTTTCCTCAAAAAACTAAAAATGAAACTCCCTTTTGACCTAGTGATCCCACTTCTAGGAATATATCACAAGAAACCAGAAACATTGATCAGAAAGGATATATGCACCCTTATATTCATAGCAGCACAATTTGCAATAGCTAAGATTTGGAATCAACCTAAGTGCCCATCAGCAGATGAGTGGATTAAGAAACATTGGCACATCTATGCAATGGAATACTATGCCGCAATAAAAAGGAAGGAACTCCTACCATTTGCAACAGCATGGATGGAGCTGGAGAGCATTATGATGTGTGTAATAAGCCAGTCAGAAAGATAAATATCACATCATGTCACTCATTTGTGGACTATAATGAACAACATAAACTGATGAACAAAGATAGATATAGAGACAGAGAAGCAACAATCAGATGCTGAAACCTCAGAGGGAATGTAGAGGAAGGTGGGAGTTGGGGGGGAAAGATCTACCTAAGGACTTGTATGCATTTATGTAAGCATAAGTGATGGACGCAGACAACAGGGGGTGAGGGTAAGGTCAAGACTGGGGGGATAAGGGCACAATGGAGGGATAAAGACACATTTGTAATATCTTAATCAATAATTTAAAAAAAAACAACCATAAATAAAATTAAAAGGGAGCCCACTTTATTGGAGAATGTATTTGTCAATGATAAATTGGATAAGGGGTTAATCTCTAAAATATATAAGGAACTCATACAATTTAACAAAAGGAACTCATACAACCTAAATTATCCAATTAAAAAATGGGCAAAGGATCTTAATAAATATTTCTCCAAACATGGCATACAAATGGCCAAGAGACTCATGAAAAAAAATGCTCAGTCACTTATCATCAGAGAAATACAAATTAAAACAACAATGAGGTATTATCTCACATCTATTAGAATGGCTACCATCAATAAATCAACAAATGATAAGTGGTGGTAATTATGTGGAGTAAAGGAAACCCTTTTCTGCTTATGGGACTGCCAGCTGGTGCAGCAACTATGCATAATAGTATGGAGTTTCCTCAAAAAAATTAAAAATGGAACTGGCATTTGACCCAGGAATATATCATAAGAAACATGAAATACCATTCAGAAAGAACATATGCACCTCTATATTCATAGCAACACAATTTACAATAACTAAGATAGGGAAACAGCCCAAGTGCCCATCAGGATGTGAATGAATAAAAAAAGCTGTGGTACATTTATACAGTGGAATACTATTCAGCTGTAAAAAAGAAGGATCTCTTATTGTTTGAGACAGCACTGAGGAGCTTGTAGAGGATTATGCTAAGCAAAATGTGCCAGACAAAGACAAATATCACCTGATCTCACTCATATGGGGAATCTAATGAATAAAATAAAGTGATGAGCTAAATAGATCCAGAGATAGAAGCATGGAACAGACTGACGAATTTCAGAGAGAAGGCAGGAATGGGGGTTGGGTGGAGATTGATTAACTGGGAAACTTATATGCATATATGCATAGTCCATGGACACAGACAATAGAGTGGTGAATGCCTGGGAGAAGCAGGTGCAGGGTGGAGGGGAACAATAAGAAAACAAACAAACAAGTAGATATCTCTAATACTTTCATCAATAAAGATAAATTTTAAAAAATTGAAATGGATATGTAATTTAGAAAAAAGAACCAGTGTCATAGAAGCAAGGAACAGACTAAGGAATCTCAGGGGGCAGGTTGGGGTTGTGGGGGTTGGTGTAGAGAGATTAACTGGGTATCTTATATGCATACTAGGGTCCCGGTGCACAAAAATTTGTGCACTCGGGGGGGGGGGGGTGTCCCTCAGCCTGGTCTGTATCCTCTCCAATCGGGGAACCCTCAGTGCTGCTGGCTCCTAACCACCCACCTGCCTGCTGGCCTGATCCCCCTAACTGCTCTCCCCTGCTGGCCTGATCCTCCTAACTGCTCTCTGCCTGCCTAATAATCTGTAACTGCCTCTGCCTCAGCCCTGCCACTATAGCTTTGTCCGGAAGGACATCCGGAAGGTCGTCTGGAAGATGTTCAGTCTAATTAGCATATTACCTTTTTATTACTATAGATGCCACCTTGTCTTAAAATTGCAGGTTGTTAGTAGGTTGTCCTATTGTGGAAGGGGAGCCTGCAGTAGCATCCTGGGTTCTGACCAGGACTTATGCACTGGTGCTTTATCTCAGCAGATGAGATTCCTAGAAGAAGACTCTTGGATGTACCTTGAATATTTCTATCGATTTTGCCAAATCCTCCTCCAAAAATGTTGAACCACTTTAAACTCCCACCAGCAACCATGCGTGTGCCCTCTGTCCTACTTTGATGCCAATATCATTGATTTACCCCTAGAAGATTCCCTCCTTTTAGCTGGGACTACTTGGCACTTGAGCCAAACTCACTGTTCAGCCTGGGACTTGATTTCCTGAGATAGAATTATGGAGGAGGAAAAATAGTGTTCCTCTACCCTTCTGAGTTCTTAGCGGAGGCCCTTGTAATGAAAGACAGATTACCAAGAGAAAAACAAAAGTTCATTAACATGTGTACCTCGTGTAT
>PVJC01028439.1:0-22560 GCA_004026665.1 Murina feae
ATACAAACATCTTGATTTTATCTTTTGACTTAGATTTGCTAAACCAAATTTATACGTAGCCCATGTTATATTTAAACTATTGATAGAACACATGCACTTAGAAATCTGTTATTCCTTCTTCCTCCCAAATAGAGTGATATTTTCAAAGGGAGTTTTTACAAAAGAGATATTGTACTCCTTGGGCAAATATTAGCATTTTATTGAAGCACAGGCCAAGACAGAGGCACTCACACAAGAGAACACTTTGCCACCTACTGGAACCCAAACTCAGAACAATCTAATTTAGTCTTCCTTGGCTGATTGAGGAGACAAGTCCCCTGTGTCTCAGGTCCTCGTTATGAAGGCCAATGGTAACGAGACTGTCAGAAAGGGCGCATGCTGGTTAAAAACGAGTTCTCAACTGCTGAAACAATATGGGCAAACCCTTTATATTGGGTTGGCCAATAGCCATCTCAATTTTACTAATATGATTGTATTTCTATTTAGGACAATAGATGTCTTTCACTATTATATTGCTTCTGAAAATGAGTCATTCATTCTATATACTGCAAAAGGACTCAAGACTACCAAAGGGGAAGAAAGGAAGCGTAGAGAAAATAATGATGACAGTCATCTGGATAGTTTAAAAAAAATCTGAAGAGTTTGCAAAATATGCATTAGCCACTTAATTGTTCTGCTGCGTATACTACCAGTGCACTCTACTTCTAAGTCCCAGCCATTTTTCCATTCTACTTTCTATATTTCTTGCAGGTGAAAACATATTTAAAAAAATAAATAACTGTTTTCTCCATGCATTGTCTAGCCTCCTAATGAGCTAATACACACAAAAAACCAACTAAGTGATAAAAGAAATGAGAATTGAGGTTATCTTTAAAGGTGTATTGCCTGTACTCTAAAATTGTGCAGAATAGCTTTTAGATCCTAAGAATAGGTTGTGTGGCTAAAATTGTGTAGACATTGACATGCACATATATAATTATATGTGTTTAAGTGACTTAGCTTTTATATTATTTCAAAAACATCTTCCTTATTAAAGAAGCATTAGAGATCCAAGTAAGTATCTGTTGATGACAAAGGTAATTTTACGTGAGTGTCCTTTCTTTCCATTGTTTTCTCGCCTGTATCACTCATACCTTTTCCCCAGCTAATGTTATCCATTTCCCTTCTGTTTCTTTTTTCTTCTTCTTCCCCCTTTTTCTAATACGTCCTTTCTATTCTCCAATCACAGCCTTCTTTTCTGCAAATAATGCTGGTTTGGGTTATTTTAAAACATCTAACGATAGCAGAGTCTTCTTTTTTTTCCCGCAGTATAAAAATCATTTTTATATATGTTCAGTCAATAACAATTAGGCGATATAAGAACAAGGTTTGGGCAGCATCAGTTTGTGAGCAGACAGGCCTGTTGATGCCTTGGATGGCTGTCTACCTCCTCCATGTCTGCGGCTTCTCATCCTTGAGATGAAGGCACGTGTCAGAGACAAAGGCAGATGGTCATTCGTGGTCAGGTATCTGGTCAGGTGAGGTCCCTTTAACACTGTTGGAGCGAGTCTTTCATTAATGTCTTTCCAATGGACACACGCTCCAGGTAGTCGTAGCCTTTAAATCTTTGTCTCCTGGAAGAACTGTGAAATGAATGTTTCTAATTTGTTAGTCCCTACAATGCAGAATGTCTGCTCTTTACTTCTCCTTGTATTTGGGAAACAAAAGATTTAAAAGTCAACAGTATTTTAAACAGTCATAAGAATAATTATTCTCAATCATTTAGTCCCACAGTTATTTTTGTTTATCCCTATTATTTGCCAGTAGTTTTTTGAATTCAGTTATTACTGGAAGTTCTATAAATCTTCATCCAGTTCAGAGAGATGACCTGCTTAGAAACCTGCAAGTTAGAGTGGGTCAGAGCCCTTTTCGTGGATTTTTCTAAAGACATAACATACCTGCAAATGCATCACAGTAAAGCCATGGCTGTCCACGAATGACAAAATTTAGAAGTGGCGTGGTAATAGATCTGATAAAACTTTGCTTTTCTATAAAATATAACATTCCAAAACAACAATTTCCTGGTAAATAATAATTCCTGTAAAATGACATAGATAATAATATAAAATTTGTATACGTTTAGATTCAATTATAATTTCATGCAAAATACAAATACCCCGAGTATCACTGGCAGATGCCCCCACAGAGAATCATCACTCTTGGCTTTCCCAGTGTCCCCGATTGGACACATGGTACCCCCCTGAAAGTTTCCTCTTTGAACCTGTCTCTAAATCTTTCCAAGTTCCTTTCTGAAGCCAACTGAAATTTCTATAATATTCATTTCAACAAAATATATGTATATAAATAGAACATAGTTATTAATTTTTACTTGACAAAGCTTCCCATGTAATGTCAAATATATTAAATTGGCCTAATTTAGTTCAAAAATATTTCTCTTAAGAAGAGCGAATAAAGCCTTGAGTCATTCCAGGGTCCTTGGAGTCAACCTTGGAATGCGGTCGATTCTTATTCAAAAACTACATTGTCATGGAAGCATGAACGTTGTTGCCCAACTGAGCCTGAAATCTCTACTTCCTCCTGTGATCTTTGTCCCCCATATTCATAAACAAGGGAAGAGCAAATCAAAATCCCTAAAAGATAGAAAGCCAACATTATATTGCAGACAAATAGAAACCTCACCAGCTGTTTTTGGTGGCTGAACCCTGAGAGAGAGCGCAATCTCTCTCACACTTTCAACCCCACCATGCACAGCTAGGCTTCCCCAAAGCGGGACTTGCCTCTTCTTTAAACAAATTAAACAACAACAAAGAAACACAAAACATCAACACTTTCATATAAGCGCACAGAATACACTAAAAGTTTACACCAGGGAATGTCCAGCATTAAAAATTACCAGAGCAATGTCCTTTGTCCCTGGTTCAGGAACTGCTCCTCTGGAACCTCAGCATTCTCCCAATGGACTATTTAAAAAATGGGCTGGGGTCTTTTCTAGGTGCCTCTACCTCCCTTTGTCTGGGGGAATCTTCCTAGGACATGTGCCATTGGCCACGTGTCTCCCAATCCCCACATCCTGTTTGCTCTGGGGAAATTCAGTAATGGCCTGGCCACATGCTGTTTCTTTTCGATGAAGATAAATCAGAGGCCTCCTTCCTATCGGTGTCTTCTTTTTAAAGAAGTACTATTTTATGTATTAGTTATACATATTATATTGTGTCTTATTTTTGTTTTATACATAGAACAGAGACTATTTGAAGTCTTTGGAATAACATTTCAGCATCCTATATAATAAAAACCTAATATGCAAATCGACCAAACAGTGAAATGACCTGTCACTATGACACACACTGACCACCAGGGGGCAGACACTCAACGCAGGAGAGGACACAGGCTGGGCTGAGGGACACCCCCATTCCCCCAGTGCACAAATGTCATGCACTGGGCCTCTAGTATAAATATAAATTAAATAATTTGACAGATTGGCTACTCCAGGCTTGTCCAGAAGTATGATTCCATCATCAGATAGAAATTCCTATTGCTGGAATCCTTTTAGCCAGCAAATGGATTTTTTATGCGTGGTAGGCAGACTCATCAAAAATACTAAACTAGTTGGTCCTCCCCCCCAAAAAATGTTTCAACTTACACCTTAAAAAGAAGGAAAAGAAAAAACAACCAACCAAACAAAAACCTACTTCAAATGAGAAAAATGAAGCTCAAAGGAAGAGCTTGAATCATAGGGCTCGATTGTTTAAATTTTCAGGATTCTAACCTTCCAGAAATGGCTTTTTCCCAACTGCAACTGCATGATAAGAGCAAAATAATGCAATTATCTATTAACCATAGAACTAAGGAGGTCAAAAGAACAGTGCCTGGCACATGGTACTAGTACACGTATGACAATGAATGATGAGGTGTTATGGGTTTGAGAAAGTACTATGAGGTTTAAAAATAATATGCATAAGAAATCTGAAAATTTGCAGTGGTGTATTTCAAACCATTTTTTAAATTACAAATTTCCTTTAAACTTTGAGGTGAGGCAAAATGTTTCTTTACAAGCTCCCAATGACTTTCAGAGACTTGGCAACCTAGAAGTTGTGTGAAGAGCCAGTGTGTTGAGAAGCCCAGGACCCTTGGAGGGGGAGGGTGGGGTAGAGAAATCTATGCTCTAATCCTGCTTCTATGCTCAGTAGATTTGTGCTATTGTGGACAAATTACTTACCATTTATGAACTTTAGTTTTATTATCTCTAAGGTTCCATTGTCTTTAATATCCTGTGATATAATACCAACACATAGTAAAAGAGTCATTTTGGTATTTTTTAAAAATGGTTTTCATGCAAAGTTGATAAGCATCATGTGCAAAGCCATGATGTGGTAGCTGTATGAAAATTTTTGGAATTCATAGACTAAAATTACTTGCTTGGCTGAATAATGAATTAAAACACGTACATTCAATCTATTCATTAAACAAATATGTATTGCTTGTCTTAGGGGACCTGGTACTGTGTCAAATACTGAGGTTAACAATAATGAGTAAAATCAATAATCTACAGTCCCTAAATGGTCTCCCAGGGAGCGCTCAGTCAAGGTAAGGGGGCAGACATTAATTAGATTGTCATACAAATATGTTTCACAATCTGTGCTAAGTACCAGGAAAGAGAATATGGAGCTAAATCCTATATAATAAAAGAGTAATGTGCAAATTGACACAAACAGCAGAATGACTGGGAATGACTGGTCACTATGACACACACTGACCACCAAGGAACAGACACTCAATACAAGAGCTGCCCCTGGTGGTCAGTGCACTCCCACAGGGAGAGCTCTGCTCAGCCACAAGCCAGGCTGATGGCTGCCAGTACAGTGGTGGTGGTGGGAGCCTCTCCTGCCTCCTCAGCAGTGCTAAGGATGTCCGACTGCAGCTTAGGCCTGCTCCCCGCTGGCAAGTGGACCTCCCCTGAGGTCTTCCGGGCTGCCAGAGGGATGCCTGACTGCTAGCTTAGGCCCGATCACCTGGGGAGCAGGCATAAGCCAGCAGGTGGACATCCCCCAAGGGGTCCCAGACTGCGAGAGGGCACAGGCCGGGCTGAGGGGCCCCCCTGAGTGCACAAATTTTTTGTGCACTGGGCTTCTAGTAAGGATATAAAAGAGGAAACTGACTTAGTAAGGGGAAAAGTGAGAGAACCTTAGAGCTCGGATTTATGACAAACACTTATTATTTTATTTTTAAGACATTGGACACTGTATGTTTCCCTTTTAGTGCAATAGTAGCAATTTTGCTTAGTTTCATAGGTTCTAGAGTATACAGTTATTTCTTGAATTTTACAGGGATCAATGTGGGGTTATAGTAGCACACTTCTTAGGAAATAGGAACAATGAAACAGACATGGTTTAAAAATATTTCTATGGAGATATCATTCTTATAAGGATTCCACTACTTTGTGCTGAGGTAAGGATGAATATAAAAGGCAACTATCTGAATTTTCATTGGCCTTTTAAAGGCATAGGATTAATTATAAATTTGCTGGTTTACGAAAATCCCAGGGATAGAGGAGTGAAGCAACCAAGGTTTCTGGATCAGAATTCGAAGGTTTGAGCTGTAACCTAACTGGTTCCCGAGTCCCTCTGGAACATCTCCTGTGTACATAGTGGTTAGAGACTCACTTTCTTCTTCCAGCATCTTCCTTGGGTCTGCTTCACAGATAGTCACCTGGTGATTGTTAAGGCTCTGGTAGGCCTGTCATCTCTCACTGATGCTTTCTTTTTTTCAAGACAATTTATAAGCAGCTTTCTTGCATCACATCTCTGATCAATTGTCATTTGTCAATTACTTGCTGGTTTAAATGTCCACTCCCCCTCTTCCATGGCATTGATATGGCCCGACTTGGTGATGTATCTAAAATCTCAACTTTTGCACAGGAAAATACTTCTTTTTTGGAGGATGTGACTGCAGCAGATACCCTGTTATATTATTTGAAACCTGTGCTTTTTACTGGAAAAACTAAAACCTGGCTTCACCATTAATCTAACACAGGACTGACTTTCTTGTTCAAGATAGGATTTTATGTGAAGATGTTAAACATTTAGTTGCATGTAGATGAACTTTCTCAGTCATTGCTCACTCCCAAATCTTGGCTACTCTCCTCTCATCTGAAATTAAAATATGTTGTAAAGAAATGTGGAGATTTAAATATTTCTCATTACTTTTCCCCCCTGAAATGCTCTGAACCATTCCAGTCTGCATACCTCGATCGTTGTTCAGGTGGCAAAGTTCTTTTCTGTTTGTATCCTTTTCATTGTTCCTGTTCCTGTGGTTCTGATTTCAGTCTTAAAAATATGATATAAATAACCAAAGAACTTATATGCATATATGCATTGCCTATGGACATGGACAATAGGGTGGTGAAGGCCTGGGGTGGGGTGGGGACCTGATAGGGGTGGGCAATGGGGGATAAAAGGAGACACATCTGTAATACTTTCAACAATAAATAAAAAAAGATGTATAAATCTTATACTCCAACTCATTTCATGCTCATCCTCCGTCTCATCATTTTCCCTTTGATTTTTCCTCACATCCGGCCTGTACATCAGTGTCAGTGTTCTGCTCTTTAATGCCTCAGGTGCAGATTTAAATACTGCTGTTGCATTTTGTCTTTCCTGCAATTTATTTGTTTAATTTTTATTGCATTTATTGGGGGGGGGGGACCTTGGTTAATAAAATTATATAGGTTTCAGGTGTACAATTCTATAATACATCATCTGTATATTGTGTTGTGTGCTCACCACCCCAAGCTGAGTCTCTTTACGGTACCATTTATCCTTCCTTTACCCTCTTTTACCTCCCCGCTCACCCATTTCCCTCGTAATCACAGGCTGTTGTCTGTGTCTATTATTGGGTTTTTTTGGGGCACTGTAGCTCTCCTCCTGCCGAACTCCTCTACCCTCCACTTTTCAGCATATGACCATCTCTTTACTCTAAATCACCATAGTCAGTTTTTCTGGTTTTGTGCATTTTTATGAATATTTCAGAAATTCGGAAATTTGGTTCAGGATATATTAAGTTCTTCTGTTCTGCTACCATATTTAACCCACCAGCCTTCCTAATTTCAACTCAAAATAACACTGAAATGTCATCTTTATTTGTGAATATCTGTGATCCTTATGGAATGTAGTGCCACTTCAAAATGTCTTTAAGAGAGAATCACACATGTCATTTGAGTAACACAAATTCTCCCATAAACTTGATTGGTTCCATAGTAAATAGCATACCATTCTTATTGTAAATGTGCAGATAACTTGTACTATAAACCAATAGTTTCCTTTACCAAATATGTTATCTTTTTGAAAAAAGATTTTTAAGTAAAAGTGCCTTTTTAAAAAAAAATAAAAAGAAGGGAATCTTTGTTAATGATTAATGCTTTTAACCTCCTGTTAAAGGAAATGAATAAAAGACATTAGCCAAGCAGGAAAGGCTGATTCATCTTGTTGTAATCTTCAAATGACCTGCAACAGTTGCTACTCTATAAAATCTGCGGTATTATTCAACCCTAATTTGTTCAGACTCATGGTTTATAACATTGTTGGGTTTTGTTTTTGTTTTTTGTACTTGAAGTTCCCTAGAGCCAAATATTTTTGTTTATCTAATCAGGACTTTACGGATTTCAAAAGTTTACATCAATGCCTCTCTTCTTTAGGGTAGTGTAGATACTCCCTTCCCCCACCTTCTAGCTTCTGCTAAAGGAAGTGCCACGTTCATTCTTATTGCCACTGGATGAAGAAAACCTTATGAATTATAGCTTTCTTTTCAAACCTTCAGTTTCTGATGTTTGTGAGTGAGAGTTTTATGTGTGCACATGTCTCTTGTGACACTACTTGATTGAATAAGAAAATGCAATTTTATTTAAATGGTCACTTGGGGACATAAAGTTTGCATCAGAAAATCAAACTTGAATTCATGGCTAAGGTAGTGCTTTGATGTCTGCTTCCTTTAGGGTTGTCACAGCAAGACTCCACCACCGCTTTGGTGGGTCCCATTGTCTTCCCAGGGAGGGCCCCTTGGGAAGCCCCAGCCTGCACCTCACAGCCACCTCCCTTCCCCTGCATATTAAGCTTGTAATTACAGTGGATGTTACATTTGTCCCAGCTTCTGTGGAATGATGTCATTGCATGTCAAATAGGGGATTAGCATGGAGAGGAAAATCCTGTTGACATTTTTATTTTCATGAAGAAGAATTTGCTTGTTACTTCATTTTGTTAGCAGGAACTGTCGTCTTCATAGGAGAAATTTAAAAAAAGAAAAGAAAAGAGAAAAACTTGAGAAGGTAGAAGCAGACATGTGCTGGCTGTGTGAATGGACATGTGCTCTGTAGTGGCACTCTATCAATTAGTGAAAGTGTCTGGGACACAAAGCATGCCTGGGAAATCTGCTCCCTTTCTTACAAAAGCAGAATATCATTCTTCTCAAAGCCCACAGTGCACGGGCTCTGCTGCAGAAAATGTCCCTGAAAAAGGAAAGCAAAGACCATGGCCACTGCAGGCGGCTGATCCATCAGCCTCTGAAACCTTTCCCTTTTTCATGATGGCATCAACAGAATCTGTCTTACAGTCTCATTCCTTGCCTCTCAGGGTAAAGCCCTTCGTTCCCTTCCCATATAAAAATAATAAGGACAGCAGTAATACATCAGGGGAGACCTCAGCCCTGAGTCCATGGAAGAACATTATTTTTATCAATCATTTCCAACTCCTCCAATAAAAATAAATACACGGAGAGTGTCCTGATCAGACTTGGGGAAAAGGAGTCCTGTCCTCCTTTGGAGCAATATATCTACCAGTAACTCTGCCTCGGAAAAGCTGGGTTTAAATACCAGCTCCAACTTTAATTAGCTCTGTGAGCTCCCTTTGAATTGCTCTGAGCCTTAGTTTGTTCATCTCTACAGTGGAGTTAAAGCAATAGTGACCACATCCCATAGGGTTGTGGCTAGTCCCTAATGGCTGTTGTTTTTCATATCCAAAAACACTAGCAGAAAACAGGCTAGTGTTCTGAGGTGACCTTATTATTACTCCAGTGAGGAAAGGTGGTGACCTCTTCTCTTTCCTTTTTCTCTCCCATTTCTGTCATTGTCTTGCAGACACAGGTAAGGGAAGCTGCTCTTGTGGCCTAAATTCCCTCCCTGGGGAGTGTTCCTAGAAGCCGCAGATGTAGGGTCCCGGGTTAGATGGGGTCTGGAATTTCAGTCTTCTATAATTTTGCCAGAGCATTGAACAAATTTTTTTTAAAGTCCCCCCAAAATTTTCCTGGGGGATTTTCAAACCTTTATAATGTTTCACAGTTCTCCGTATTTGGACACCAAGGCTTTCTTAGCTCCCAGTTTCTCTGGAACAGAGTTGTCCCGTGAAGAAGGATGAATCCAAATCGAATCAGGTCCTCTTGCCGGGTGATCATTTCCCACCCAGGTTGCCCTGGATGGAGCCTTTTCATTTCATCTTCGTTTTGCCTTGAAAGGTAGCTAGTGAGTTATTTCTCTTTCCTCGCCTGAATTTTCGAGTCCAAGCACCTAGCTGATTGTTGCTTATTAGAATGATACTTAGAAGTAAGACACCGAATCACACTTGGTATTGCGGTACATATAGCACATCTAAATTTGACCAAAAGTCTTCAGTTGCAATTCCTGAAGGTCAGTGTGTTCCATTGCCTGGTTGGAAGGAGACCTGGGTCTGCCGAGCTCCATGTGAGTGTTCTAGAAAAGACTCAACCATCCGAACCGCCTGTCCTGTTGCCCTCCAGTGGAAGGAGGAGGTGGGGAAGGCACCTGCCTGCTGTGTGAGGTGCCAGGCCCTGCAGTAGACGTGCCTGTGCAGACGTGCTCTCTTTGAGCTTCCCAAGTCCTCTCCTGACTTTATGAATCGTTGCCATTGTTTCGTCCACATCCATCTCCAGCACTTCTTGATTTCTCTGAATTACAGGACAGGTTTCTTACAAGTTACCTGAATGTGAATGGAGTTCATAGGAAACACATTACCAATAGGACATCGCAGGTGCTTTTGGAGCTGAGGCGGCTGTCTTTAGATGGCCAGGTGCTCTTCTCCCAGGCGGCGGATGGGGCAGTTGGGTCATGGTCGCAGTGGCTCAATTGTGTTCTCTCCCAGCTCTCAGCTTGGTACTACAATCCAAGACTTGTCCTCTTCTGTGGGTTTGTTTCTCTGGGGTCATTTCATGTCTGTTCTCCACCAACCCCCACCAAGACTTCATAGACAAGACGGTAGGTAAAGGGAGACATTCTCATTTGCTCTCACTGGGGGACATAATTGTTTGACTTCTACCCCATCAGATCCTGTCTCAAATCAAATCTGGCCTCATCTTTTGTTTTCTTGACTTGATTGTCGGCCAACCCCTTTCTTCCCCTGCAGTTAGAGTATTTGTTGTGTGTGTTTTTTGTACTCTCCCCTGATTATAAACTACAAACTTAAACATTCTGGTCTACTGGGTCCAAGTCAGTCTACAGGAAAATCTTGTCCAGAGGTTAAGATGAGGGAACAATATGTGAATCTTGTTTTGGAGGGAAAGGAGAGCTATGACAATATAAACATTTATTTTGTTAAAAATGTGTGAGGTCAGTTTTGAGCATTTTGTATTTGGTCATTACAAGCTGTAGAGAGATTCCGATTTCTGCATCTTTTCCACCCAGTGGACACTGTACTTTCACTGTCATTGTCCATGGCACATAAATCAGCATGGTTATTGGCGTGATTGATATTTTTGTTTACAACAGAACTCTCAAGAGCTGTGTAATAATTCACAGTACCATAAGTCAGTTCAGTTCATTCATTAGGATAGCTTTTTACAAAGCAGCTATTCCATTTATCTTCCTGGGGATGTCGGACCCATCAGTGATAGATGCTGTAGCTTGGCTGTTGACCTCCATGAATATGAGTGAAATCAATGACCTATTGGCCCTGTCGCTATACCTAGTTGATCATCTTGACAGCCTGTTTGTGTAGAACCTTTGAGTGGATTGTATTTCCTGGATCAGTTTACTAGGGGCATACAGGCAACAAATGTGTTCCACAACTGTCACTTTATGTAACCCACACATTAAGCCACATTTTCCAGCTGAATTAGGAACACTTTCTGATCTGTAACTGGCGCAACTTCCCTTAATTTACTGGCCTGTATGGATTTTTAAATGATCTACAACTTAGTGCTTGTTAGTGTTTAGGAGAGATTCTGGTTTGAAGATGTCTCTTTCTTTAAAAAAAAAAGCCTGTTATAAAGTGAATTCATCTGATTGTTAAGTTTGGGTTTTCGATTCTTACGATTCTTTGTAACAAGGTACACATACTTGTGTACAAAATTGGTACCACAAATGGCTTTGAGATTCAGAACTAAATTTAGCTTTATCTTAATAATGTCTAATATTAGTCAAAGTTTTTTTTGTCCATTTAAGTAAAGATATTTAAACGAGAACAGAATTCTTAGTAATAGGATCCATGTGTATGAAATATCATAAATAACTCCAATCAATCATTCTTCTTCATTTCCAAACGCTTAATAAAATCAGCATGGGAAAAGTACTAACTTTGCATCCTATCTTGGAAATGTGAAGATTTTGCCATCTATTTTGTTTTGTTTTATTTTACCAGCAGGTGGCATGAATTATTGCCATGCTGGTGACAATGTAAAAACCAATGCATCTTGTCACTTTGCATTGTTACATAATTAAAAGCGATTCCCAAAGTATTTTCTCAGTCAAAAATTTAATATCCTTATTATATAAAGAAGTTTTACAAATAAATAAGTAAACCTTAACATTTCAGTAGAGGAATGGGTATAGATGTGAAAATTCAGTTTACACATACATACACAGATACATAGTCATACACACACACACATGCACACACACATACACAGCTGGGCAGGAAGCAGGCCAGGGAGAGAGAGTGAGAGATTAAAAAATGGTCAACAGCCCAGTCTGGCCAGTGTGGCTCAGTGGTTGAACATGCCCTGGTTATGGGCTAGATCCCCAGTAGGGAGGGTGCAGGAGGCAGCTAATCAATGATTCTCTCTCATCATTGCTGTTTCCATCTCTGTCCCTCTCTCTTACTCTTTGAAATCAATAAAAATATTTTTAAGGCTAATAAACTAAAACATATAAAAATGTTTAATCTATCATTTATGAAATATAAATGAACAGAACAAGATACAAGTTTTTATATATAAATAAGGCTTTAAAAATGATACTACTCATCATTGGTAGAGGACAACATAGTCTTTCTACTATTTGGATATAAACAACCTTTCTAGAATAGAATTTTTCAATATAAATCAAGAATATTAATGTTTACACACTTTGACCCAGTAATTACCTACTGGGAATTTATGCTATGGAAATAAGCAGAAATATACACAAACAACTATGTAAAAAGATGCTTATTGCTACATAATTTATATGTGTGAAAATGCTAAAAACAAAGTTCTCAAAAATAGTGAACAGTGTAATAAATAATGATTTATCAATAGGATGTAATATTTGACCCACATTATAAAGCACAAACTTAAAAATTCTTTACTGATATGTAATGTTCAGTGAAAAGGGCAGGGTATATGAAAGTATTTTTCAGTTTGATCACAATTTTGTATAAAAATATTTTTTATATATTAATAGACAAACTATACCCACATTTTAATCTGAGTTATTGCTAATAAGTCAACAGCTATTTTAATTTTCTTTTTTTTTTTTTTACATTTTATACGGTGAACACACTTTTTTTTTTAGTCAGATAAAAGTATGAGCATTTTCAAAATGGAAAGCCTAGAATTGGAGACATGAATCACTATTGTTTTTGTATTTCTCATGGAAATGAGTTCAAAAGTAAGTTATATGTCTGGGGAAAATAGACCTCATTTGAGTCAGAGGTTGAAAAGCTCTCATAAATACTAACCTCAGAAACCTCAAACTAGTATGTAGTGGAATAATGACATGGCATGAAAAGCCACAGATGTCAGTTTGAGTTAAGGAGGTTAGAGGAGATACATAACACAACCAATGGAGATGAAAATTCAGTAATCTCTTATCTCCAGCTCTGGGAACCTCTAGGGTCAGTCTGTGCCTCCATGTTTAACCTGTATCAAAGTGCGTGGCACTAGAGCTGGCCTTGGAGGCTGGTTGTCATTCCGGCCGCTCTGCTAATACATTTTGTACTTAACCTTGGGCAAGTCACCAGACTTCCTGAAGTGTGAGTTTTCTTCCAGTGCTGGATGTTTATTCTTTTGTGCAGTCTGACATTCTGATACAGTTTCAAGCCCTACCAGGTGATGGGTATCCAGCTAATGCTGAGGCTCCTGGGTCACACCCTTGGATCTGATGTATCTGATGTCATCCTGGTCCTGTCACTTTTTGAGTAATAAATTACCATGACCTAGGAAAGGCAGTTTAATTCTCTTGGAGATCACAAAATGAAAGCAGAGATATGCTATGGTATATGAACAAAGCTGGTGTATGCTAGTACTTTAATAATGTCTATTTTTTCCTACATAAAAATTCAACTTCGTAATTATCAAGTTAATTTTTCCTCCATCAGCGGCTGAGACTTCAGGGGCATTGATACATAAGAGGCAGCCAGTTCAGGGGATTTTATTGTTCAACCTCCAAGCTAACTTTTATTCTGAGATGTGTTGTATAAGAATGTTTTATAAACTTACCTTAACCACAGTATAAAAAAATATATGGTGACCCATGCATACAAATAAAATTGAAACAAAAGTCTCACAAAACAATTACCTGTCCTTACTGTCTGCAATGTATTCTGACATTTCCTCTTCAATGTCATACTATTCTATTGAAAAAATACTGGTTGTGACTCACTGATTTGACTTCATGCCACACAAAGGACTGCACACCTCATCTTGGCAAACACTGGTATAGAGTTAGAAGAGGTAACCAGAATGAAGAGAAAAATCATCCGATATCCTTGAGATCTAGTAAATATCACTGATAAATTTCTTCGCAGAGAAACACGAAAGAAAAATAGATCCTTTCTATATTAAGGTCCTGTGACCAGAGCAAAGATACAGATCATAGGAAGAGCATGTTAAAGAGAAGACTTACACATCTCCAATAATTTTCAAGTAAGGAGCATGCATCTGAGAAGAGGTGAAATTGTGCTTACGAAAGCGACCACAGGACACGGTGAGATGAATGAAATTGCCATCGGCTTTAGACAACCTGGAAATAGAAGGGGCCAGACCTAAGTGGGCCTGGGTTTGGTTCTCATGTCCATCTTGGTCTCAGTCCCAATCTATGTGTGGGTCCTTGTGATGAAAAGAACGACCACACAATAAAACAGCTCTAGGCAGCAGCCATGTGGGGGAGGGGGGACAGTGCACTGTCTGATTCTCACTCTCCTCCTGGGCCACTCCATACTGGAGATGCCCACAGTCTCACAACTAAGCAAGACTGCATGTGCTTCTTCTGGTGTCTGTTTGTCTGTGTCTTCTGGAGCATCACCAGGGCCAAGAGAGGTTGTAGCACCCTGCACCCCAGGGCTTCATTCCCACCCTGTATCTCCCACACTTGTTGCAACTTGCTCTTCTCCTGCTTCCTGCTTCTTTCCTTGTTTCTTCTCATCTTTTCCTCTCTGTGCCTTTGATCTGCCCACGGGGCTGGTGACCATGATGTGCCTCAGAGCAGGACCCACACAGCTGAACACTTGTCACCCAGTGCTCCAGGACTTAAGTGCTTGGAGGTACTTGCACAGGACTGAGCAGCCACAAGCCTTTAATTTCTAAAACAGGTTTTTGACGCCCTGTGATAAATATGTGAAAAGATCTGAATTCAGAGCCTTTGTGCGGGCATTTCACCTGCAGACCAGTCCTGCCTTTGGGTAGAATGGTTCTCTTGAAATCATTAACACATAGAGCAGGGCCCAGCAGCCAGAATGACCGCTCTCACTCATGGCCAGCCTGGGCTTGGAAAGGGTAGGCCCGGCTGTGTGTGAGCTGTCCCCTTGTTGCATGACTCAGAAAGCTTGGAAGTACCCTGGAATGACTTTCTCCGTCGAGCCCAAGAAACAAGAGGTGGAATCAGCCTGTCTGGAGACTCCTTATATGGAGAGGTTCTGAGGCTCTATTTTATGTTTGGTTTGTAAGAGGATTATGGTTTAAAAAAAGAGAGAGAGAGAAAAGAAAGAAAAGCTTAAGGCAATCCTATCATGTTACTAAGAAGCTTGGTTAAAAAAGAAAGAGAAAATACCCCTTCCAATAGTTTCCACCTTCATTCTGGGTTACCTTGTGGGTAACAACGGACAACGGATCCATCACTTGCTCTGGTTCTGGCTGACTCCCCCCTGCGTCTTGAATGCCTGAGGAGGAAGTCCTCTCTGATGAGACACTGTCTGCTGTGTCTCCCAGCTGAGGCTGCGGGGCCAGAAAGCCTGCCACGTGTTTCTGCAGATGGGTAGTTTTTATTACTTCTGGAACATAGCCCCAGCCCTCAATGCTAAAATGCAGACAGTGCAAAAGCAAAGGGGACCCGAGGGGCCCACCAGCAACAGTTTGCTTAGGGGCAGGGCCACCTTCCCTAGGCTCATGTGTCATACCCCCCACCCCCTCATTCCTCCCACCTCCTAGGTGGGCATTGGGAGGGGCAAATTGGACCTCTTAAGCCCAGGTGAAGGGCAGTGATTTAAGTGCCTCTTAAATCAGGACAGGGATGGGGGGTGAGAGGGAGTGGGTGCTGCTGACGGTGCAGATGGGATTGTGAAGGGAGGGTCTGCCCACTTGTGGGTGGGGCCTGCCTCTCCACAGCCGCTTCCTTTTCCTAGGCCAGGAGGAACCCGCTGGCCAGGTAAGAGGCGGGGTAGCTGCCTGGGCCTTTCTAAACGGGATATTGGAGCCAACTGAGAAATAACCACATGGGACATATAATATCGAACCTTAAGAAGAGCATTCCAGAAGTGGTAACATAAAGTGCACCTTTCATTTTCAGATGATTTGAGAAGACTTAGGGCTTTTTAAGCTAAAGAGACTTGAAATAAAGAAAATGATTTCTCAGGGGGAAAAGCAGTGCTCCCCAAGTGGAACAAGGGAAATTTCCCGGCATAAATTCCAATGAAAAAAAAACACAAAAAACAAAAAAACAAACCAAACCCCTGTAAACTGATTCCAGCACACGGTGTTCAGGCAGAGAACCAAACACGAAATTAGAGCTGTTAGGGGCCATTTTAATATGGGCGATAGCCTATATTTATACATTTTTAACTTATGATTTTTGTTTTCTCTTTCTTACTTAATAGGTGAGTGGGGTATGGAGTGAGGCCTAGAGTTTTTAAGTGATTTGACGACATGATATAATAATTCTAAGCCCAACTTCATAGTTCATCCTTTAGAAATAAGATGCTCTGGTTCTTGTGTTAATCCATACTGAAGAATTCTACCGCTTTGGTGTCAGTGTGGTAGAGTTCCAGAGGATTCTTGTGTCCTTCAGGTGTAGGTGGGGGTGTATGTGCAGTTGCTATAGAAAGAAATTCTAAGTGTAGATAAATCTTTACGCAAACCAGAGATTAGCTGTATCGTTTCACCGGGATTCCCCAAACATAAAATGTAAAATATTACATCTGAGAATTTAGTAGCAATAGAATACACGGCCATGTTGAGATGCTAAATATAAGAGAATGTTTTGTGCAAACCAAGGAGCAAACAAATACATTTCCCTTTTAGGGCTGTAGGGTGAGGCTGTGCATGAGGCCTTATTTGAACATCCAAACAGAATCCAGTCCTTTGAAAACCAACGCAACGAGACCATTAGAAACATCCACAATTGGATTATGTTATTATGCCTTTAGTGTCCTATTGGCTCCAGGTGCGGTGTTTTAATTCATACGACTTTTAGAAAACATGTCCCTTTGGTGTTCTCTCTTGATATGGTGCTGGAGGATGTTTCTTCCTAAATTACTTAATACACGTTCATATTCGTTTCCTAGAGTTGCTGCTGGAGTGAAAATAATTACAAACCCGGTGGCTTATAACAACAGAAACTATTCTTTCACACTTCTGGAAGCTAGAAGCCTGAAATCCATATGTCAGTAGGCTGATTGCTTCTGGAGCTCTGAGGAAGGTGCTGGTCCATGCTTCTCTCCCCGCTCTCCGGGTGCTGCTGGCACTCCTTGGCATTCCTTGGCTTGTAGACTCCGATATCTGATTTATCTTGTTTTATCACTCCAAAATCTGCCTCCGTCGTCACATGGTCTGCTCTCCCTCTGTCTCTGTTTTCTGTTCTTATAAGGACACCAGTCTTTGGAGTAGGGCCCACCCTCATCTAATATGACTTCATTGTAACGATGTCTGCAAGGACCCTATTTCCAAATAAGGTCACATTCTGAGGTTCTGTGCAGACATGAACTTGAGGGGAGCACTGTTCAAACCCCTTCTATTTTGTTCTTTTGAATTTGTAATAGATTCAAAACTCTGCAGCTAAGCCTATTAGACATGCTATCTATTGGAGAAAAAAGAGGTCCTGTGTCACAAACTTGGAGGGATCTTCCTGAAATACGGTCCTTGAGCTTTAGCGTTTGACTTAGTGGTATCTATTTTGGGGGCTTCTCTCCCCCTCCTCCCACCCAATTTTTTTTTTTTTTTTTTTTTTTTTTTTTTACTGGATTCTGGGCTGAATGTCTTGTTTGAGACTGCTGGATAAGGAACTTCTGAACACATGATGTGTTATGCTTGGATCTTTCAGATGGTGCTTTTTTGGATGCTAGAGGGAAAAATGAGCCAAGTAATGTTTCTGAGCCATTGCCTAGGCCATGACTAGAAATGTGTGAGAAGAGGCTGTGTGGGAGAGGCCCTAGAATACAGTCCTTCTTGCAGCTGGAACACAAATCCCTCTTTTCTGTTAGTCATCTGAGCCGCTGGAGACTGTTGCCACTTGTGCGTGATCTGAGAGGCTGGTCCGTCCCTGCCTGCCTCTCATCTGCCTGTGAATTACTTTCTGTAACGTTTGTTACAGCTGTGGGGGGTACTGTCTAGGACAAATTCCCTTCTCAGCTCAGTTTATTAACATATTTTGAGAACTACCCTTGTGAAGATTTACCCACTGGACTGTTGAAGGGGGAGGGCAAGGCCACAAAAGAAAATGATGGCAACCCCAGTTGCAAATGTTCACCAACACACTATGAAATTAAAGCAAGATCCCCCTGGGAATTTGAGATCTCTTGCGTCAACCTTTTTATTTCTCTGCTGCAAGGAAATACTAAACCTCAGAGGAACACAAAGAAGGAGAATGATATTGAACATAAGATGATTTTAGTTTTGGGCAGCAGCCCACATACTTTTAAAAAATCCCATTTCTATTGTTACGCACCTGTCATTACCGTGAATGAGTGCTTTTTGTCTCCTGATGGATGGCTGGTCTTAACTGCTTGCTGCTTTTCATTAGCAGAGTGAAACGGGTGCTTTGTCATTCTGATGGAATATAGTGCACGAATCAGTGTAATTATCCAGTGTTTGTATAATCAGCGAGATTTTGAAGGGGAATGTTGCACAACTCAGAAGTGGCCTAATTTCACCTGACAGTATTCCATTCACACTCCAAGCATCTCCTCCAAGAGGCAGAGTCTTGGTGGGTTTCCTTGAGGCAAAAGGCAATGCCGGTGGGAGATTGAGTTGTTCTAAATCACTAGGTAATTATGATGCTGCCCAGTGGAGTAATTAGAAGGTCTTGCTCTAGATGGCAGATATATCCATCCCTATTGTTTTAGAAATGTCATTTATTTGCTATGCATAAAGCATGATTCTACATTGTTCCACATGGATCCAGTCATGAACCAGCCAAATCCATTAAATTCCATTCAGCAGTAAAGTCAGACCCAGAAATGTGGGCAATTTGCCAGGAATCCTGAGCAAGGCTGGATAAAGAGAGAGGTGTAATCAGGGACTCACTAGGAAAAGCTGCATAAACTGAATATACACTCCTCTTTTTGAAGGAGACAGTCTCTCTTACAAGTCAGGAGCTTGTTCAGTTGAGCTGTTTCAGAAACGCTTGCAATACCAGTTGCAAAGAGGAAGGTGGGATTTTGCATTAACTAATTTAAATCAATTCATTTCAGCTCAGCATGACAGCAGAGCCAAAAATCTGAACAGTGCCCCAGGGCTGAATCTGATTTGGACTCAATTGTTTTTTTCATTAAATCGAAAAATAATTTCAGGCAGGCCACCTTTCCAGGGATTTCTGTGATGAATCATATTCTAGGGAAGAATCCGTGCTTTTCTTAGGCAGAGCTGGTGACTTCGAGTCTGGGTTTGTTTCCCTTTCCTCCATGAAGCCTGCCTGCCTTGATCAGCATTCTCGATGAGAGCTAACAATAATAATAATAATAATAACTAACACTTGCTGAATGTTCACTGTGTGCCAGGCAATGTTCTAAGGGCTTTACTAATTCAATCCTCACAGCCTCCCAAGAGGGAGGTACTGTTATCATCACCATTTAACCATGAGGAAACTGGAGCCCAGAGAGGTTAAGTAGCCTGCCTTAGGTCACACAGCCAGTGAGTGGTGGCGGTTGGGCTCAGACACCAGCTGTCAGGCTCCAGAGCCCACTACTCAATTCTGAAGACTCATGATTACCAGTGGAAAGTATTCTTTAGTTAAAGAGCACCTGTATCCCCAGACAGAGCCTCTGAGGACCTTGTAGGTCTGGGACAGAGGGACCCCAAGCACAGGAACTACAAGCTTTTCACGTGCAGCATTTGCCCCTTTCTTGGGCACCGAAACCTTTTTTTGAAAGCAGAGCCAAATTGGCAATGGGCTGTGCTAAAGGAGACTCCCTTACACAGCTGTTGGAAGAATATGTTTTATTTATAAAAGGAGTAAAGTAGAGCATAGAGACTATAGTTTCTATAATAACTATGTATGGTGCCAGGTGGGTACTGGATGTATCAGGGAACACTTTGTAAAGTATATAATTGTCAAACAACTATGTTATATATCTGAAACTAATACAAAATAGTATACTGTAAATGATAAAAAATAAAAACAAATAAACAAAAATGTCTTTATAGAAAAAGAGTAAAGCCTAAAATCCACACTGATTGCACCTTTGCCAAGAAAGCTGTAGCCGAAAAGCATGTCCTAGTCATGGGGCCAACATCTTGAAGACAACCTGTGCCCCGTCATTTGCTTTTAGCTCTTTAAGTCCCAAGGAATCTGAATTACAGAAGAATTCTTTTTAGTGATCAAGAAGGCAGGCCCCTGACATAGCTGCTCAGTCCTCAGAAGCCCAGGGTGAGGGCTACAGAGGACACTGGCTGGGGATTAATAGGCTAGTATTCACGTGTCTTCCCCAAGCCTGCCCATCCCCTCCTCCCACTGCGGAAGGCAGATTAGTGGTGTGGTGCAGATGGCCAGCTGGGAGGGGAGGGCTCGGGACAGGTTTCAAGGGAGAAAATTGGTGACTATGCGATGGACTGGGGTTGGTGGCTGTTGCCTGGGAAACCCTGCCGACTACAAAGTGAACCAGAGGAGGATCCAGTTTGCTGTCTTCCCTGCAGGTTTATAAACTGAAAATAAAGGCATCTTACCGGACCCAAATGGAAAGTTAACGTGAGAATTAAAAGGAGTCTATGCAAAGTGGACATCAGGACAGTGGTTTCAAAACTTGTCTTGGCTACGGGGGAGGGAAAATCACCTAAGTTAGGGAAATGGAAAGTTTCCTTAAATTTAAGAACAATTGGTTATAAAGATGTTATCCAGTTTTTAGCAAATGATCCATGTTAATTATAAGTGTTCTGGTAGTCATGAGGGGTATGAAGATTTTTTAAATACGAAGTACAGTATTTCATAAAACCCTTCTTTTACAATGCTGCTATGGAACCAAAGAACACATCCCGCTTAGTTAAGCCATTTCTGAAACTTTATTCCTTGGAATTTTCTATTTCATCCTGAGGCTGCATGGGGTTCCTTAAAGTTCTCCTTCCCATCCCCTGGAGATTCAGAGGACGCCCCAAACCCACCACACACACAGACCAGTGGAGACCTACAGAAGAAGAGCACACAAAGGGAGGTCTTTGCTAGCACCTTCTTGAAAAGACAGGAACCATCCTCAATGTTACCCTGATAGTTTCTGCTCTTTCTGGACTTCAGAAAGCTACACAGTCAAGAAGCAGTAGATGGCCCCTGAGGTCTTAAGCATCACTCTTCCTTCAAACTAGCTCAGAAGAAATGTCCTGTTTCTCATCAAATGGGTTATCCCTATTGGAAAAGTGTATACTAACAATTGTTGAGCTATAGGAGAAGTGGTAAATAAAATCTAATTTCCCCCATTTCCAAATCCGATGAGCATGACACTGGACAAGAAGTGTTGGTGGTTTGTTGCCCTTGTTGAAGATTGTTAGCTTGTTAGTAAGACTATGGTCCCGCCTCCCAAGATTGGAGATCCTGGTTTTTTCAACAGGGAGTTGAAAGTCTCTCAGGGCACCCTCTGGACAGAGTCTGTTTGCTCAGTGGGGATGCTTCTGTCCTCTCCAGGTATTCCTCTGTACTTTTATTCAGATCCATGGAAACAAGAGGGTTGGGACTGAAAATGGGATGGGGGTGGGGGCAGGAGGCCAAGCAAAAGAAAAGTCTCTCTCTCTCTCTCTCTCTCTCTCTCTCTCTCTCCCCCTCTCTCTCTTTATTGGATGACATTGGTTAAATAAGATGATATAGATTTCAAGTGCAGATTTCTATAATACATGATCTGTTTATAGTTCTAGATACACCCGAAGGTATGAAATGAGGAAAATGAAATTCAAATAAGAATTTAAATTTAGCCCTAACTGGTTTGGCTCAGTGGATAGAGCGTCAGCCTGAGGACCGAAGGGTCCCAGGTTTGATTCTGATCAAGGGCATGTACCTTGGTTGTGGGCACATACCCAGGAGGGAGTGTGCATGAGACAACTGATCGATGTTTCTCTCTCATTGATGTTTCTAACTCTCTATCCCTCTCCCTTCCTCTCTGTAAAAAATCAATAAAGTATATATTAAAAAAAGAATTTAAATTTATTCTAAAAAGCTGATTTTTCTGTTTATGTTTGTCCTTCCCCCTCTCTTGAATATTATAGCCACTTGAGTGCACCATGGGGATGAAAATCTTAGCAGAATTAAGTTTATTTTAGGATTTGGTTTTGTGTGTATGTGTGTGTATGTGTATCTGAGTAAGTACATCATGTAGGATCCCATCTTCCTGAATAGAGAAGCTAGGCCTAAGCCATTCCTGCATCTTTTACACCCTAGGTTTTCACTTAGTCTTAATATTGGCTGATATTTATTCCCACTTAGTTTTTACAAAAATGAATGTGTTGACTTAGTGTGCAGCACAAACAGGCTGGCTCATTAAAACAACACCATTGTTTTCTAGGTTTTGGTTTCTGCTATATTTATTTTATTGTACACCAGTGATTTTCAACTGGTGTGCCACAAGAATTTTTAAAACATGCAATACCTGACTGTTTAGTTGTGGGCACTGACGCCTTTTCCCTTCGATTGTCAAATACAAAAATGGTAAGAGCCAACATGACAATAGCCGTCCTGTG
>PVJC01028440.1:0-22557 GCA_004026665.1 Murina feae
CTTCTAACTACTAACGAAGCCTCCTCTGCTTCACCTCGCAGCGTCTATAATGAAACAATTGTTACTTTTACTGGTGAGGCCCGGGCTGCTCTTTCCTTCAGCTCCGGAGGATTCTATGATTGTTACAATGTTTCAAAAAGCTGTGTTTCGCTAGAGGCAGTTTAATCGGAGCTGAGCTGAGGGGCGCAGCTTCACTTTCACTCCTGCCACAATGGAAAGGGCTGTTTACTCAGGTCCATGAGTGGCGGCCGTCATGTTGGCTGGGCTAATTTGCATACAGCCGCTCTGATTGGCTGGTGGGCGTGGCTTAACCTGTCTCGGAGAAACGGTTAATTTTAATATTTCGCTTTTATTAGTTTAGATTCATGAGTTTATTCTTGTATGTGCCCTGTCTTGGAATTGAATCTACAACCTTGGGGTATCAGAATGATGCTTTAACCAACTGATCTACCTGGTGGAGCAAAATCAGCTATCTAATCTAATAAAAGAGAAACATGCAAATTGGTGTCACTCCACTATAAACCAAGCCATGCCCACCAGCCAATCAGAGTGACTATATGCAAATTAACCCAACCAATATGGCAGCCGCCAGCTACAAAGCTGGAGCAAGCAGGAGGTTTGGTTGCCCTGGCGATGGAGGAAGCCAAGTTTCCTGCCTGTTCTGGCCAGCCGTGGCCTCCGCTCAGGCAACAAAGTTTCAATTATAGAAGATAAATAAATCCCAGATACCTGCTTCTAGACAACCTCGCTGAAAGCTTGGGTCACTGGGGGCTGTCGCCAGCCTGAAAACAGCCCTCAGCCCCTCACTCAGGCTTGCCAGGCACCCCAGTGGGGACCTCCACCCTAAAGAGGATGTGGCCAGCCTGCAAACAGCCATCAGCCCCTGACCCAGGCTGGCCACACTCTCATGTAGTGAGGGTCCCTGCTGGGGGGCTTGACCAGCCTACAAAGAGCTATCAGCCACTCACCCTGACTGGCCAGGCACCCCAGCAGGACACCCCACCCAGAAAGGATGTGGTCAGCCTACAAATATCCATTAGCCCCTCACTTACCCAGGCTGAACAGGCACCCCAGCAGGGACCCCCACCCTACAGGGGATGAAGCCAGCCAGCAAATAGCCATTAGCCTCTCACCCAGGCTGGCTAGGCACCCCAGCGGGACCCCCTCCCTGATCTGGGACACCCTTCAGGGCAAACCAGTCAGGCCCCACCAGTGCACCAGGCCTCTATCCTATGTAATAAAAGGGTAATAATCAAATTGACTCTATCAGCAGAACAACTGGGAATGACTGGTCACTATGACCACTAGGGGGCAGACACTCAATGCAGGAGCTGCTCTCTGGTGGTCAATGTGTTTGCAGAGGGGGAGCTCTACTCAGCAACAAGCCAGGCTGATAGCTGCCAGCACAGCAGTGGTGGCGGGAGACTCCCCCACCTCCTCAGCAGCACTAAGGATGTCTGACTGCAGCTTAGGCCCACTCCCCACTGGCAAGTGGACATCCCCCGAGGGCTCCTGGGGTGCCAGAGGGATGTCTGACTGCTACCTTAGGCCCAATCCCTCAGGGAGCAGGCCTAAGCCAGCAGATGGACATGCCCTGAGGTGTCCCAGACTGCTAGAGGACATAGGCTGGGCTGAGGGATCCCCCGAGTGCACAAATTTTTGTGCACTGGGCCTCTAGTTGATAGATAAAATAAAATATATGTAGTAATCTCTGTTTCCTTTCCTATAAGGTTATTTGACATAAGATTATTAAAAAACTGTCCTTTTGGATGGACATTAAAAAAATATATTTTATTGATTTTTTTACAGAGAGGAAGGGAGAGGGATAGAGAGTTAGAAACATTGATGAGAAACATCGATCAGCTGGCTCCTGCACACCTCCTGCTGGGTATGTGCCTGCAACCAAGGTACATGCCCTTGACCAGAGTCGAACCTGGGACCCTTGAGTCTGCAGGCTGACACTCTATCCACCGAGCCAAACCGGTTAGGCCTTGGATGGACACTTTCATTTAGCTAGTATTTTAGTGATCATATTTCATGCAACAGCTGTGAGGTGAAGGTTCAGAAGAAACCAGGGAATTCATTTGAGTGATGGTAATTTACATTTTCTCCCTAGTGGGATGGAGAAGGAGACTTAAGAAAAATTTAAGGAAGAAACAGACCTGAGACATATTCTGTGGTCCTAAATATGAAATAAGCAAACTGAATGAAAAAAATTTTACCAAATAAAATTGGAGTAACTTATTTTTCTTCCTAAATAAAGTAACAGCTTGTGTCTTTTTTAAGACCCTGATTTTCCTAAATATCCACAATAAATAGCTATAATTAGGATTCATCACACATAATCAGTTTCTAAATTATTTCATGAATACATTATCTATTGCAATGAGCCCCTTTTACCCCCAATCTTTACCAATTGAAGTTTCACAATTGTCTTTTAAAATCAATACTTTTAACAAACAAATGTTTGCATGTCCAGGGTACCCATGTTTGGCATTCTTTGATCCATTAAATGTTTTAGTCTCAATATATTTTGGATGTTTAAATTATTCTGATTTGGCATGTGCTCTGAAGGTAGTAGTATTCCAAGAACCCTCTCATTGCATGCTAAGTGCTGTTCTCTGACTCCCAGCCAGAGCTCGGATGTTGGCAGGGTTGATTGCTCAAATGTAGTGATTTTATTTCCAGCCTTTGCATACTAAAATTACTAGTACATAGCCTAAACCTGAAGCTTCCAGAGCTTCTCTCTTAAAAACGGAATAAAAATATAATTGAACATTGCTGTAATTTAGACAATCTTTGAAATTGAAGAAATGTGAAAATAGGCTGTCACAATAAAATTAATGCTCGTTTGTGACATTCAGTAATAGCTGAGAAATCTAAAAAAAAAAAAGTCATTGTTGAGGCATTTCATATTTTCCTACTTTTACGTTATAAAGGAAATATCTTAGGTTGAGTCCTCCCCATTGTAGATCCTAAGTAAAAGATGTGGGAGCAAGTAGTCATTTGGGAGGGGATGCCAGTAAGTACAAACAGGGAAGTGAAGTGAGACAGGGAAGGGAAGGGAGCTAATATAGAATGCAGGTTCAGGCGGGTATAATGCTGGGACCTAGGACTCAACCACAATGGAGAACATAGTAAAAAATGTTGAACACACCTCAGAGCTGCACCTCCTAAGGTGCTAAGGAGCTGGGGTACCATTTACCAACTCCAATCTGCATGTGGTTGGCAGCTATTCCTGGGGATGTTACCTTGCCTTCACATCCAGTATGAACCATAAGAACTCTCAGGTGGCGTTACAGATGTTTGCAGGAGGTTGCCAGTGGCACATACCAGAATGTTGAATACCAATAGTATGAGTGTCTGTTCAGAGGAGGTGGTTAAGAACATGAGTTTCCATCACACAGACCTAGTTCTAGTTAAGTCCTGATTCTGCCACTTATGTATGAAATTGAGCAAATTGCCTCATCTAACCAAGCCTTAGCTTACTTTGTAAAATATACTAGAATTTACCTCCTAAGAATTAAAGATACTGTGTGGGAACAACCTTCTTCATCCTCATCTTCTGAGGAAGGCTCATCTCAAAGGGAAGGTTCTTTCTCAGCAGCATTACTTCCAAACAATAACTCCTTCAGTTCTGGAGGCTAAATTGGTACCACTAGGCCAAAATCAAAGTGCTGGCAGGGCTGCATTCCTCCGGAGAACTAGAGAAGAACCTGTTCTTACTTCTTCCAGATCCCAGTGGCTGTCAGATTTCCTTGGCTTGTGGCTGCATGACACCATTCTTTGACCCGATGGTCACAATGACTTCTCTTCTAAAACTTTATTGTCTCCCTTTCCTAGGATGCATGATTGTATTTAGGGCCCACACAAATAATACAGGATAATTAAGATCTTTAATTGAACTACATCCAAAAGACCCTCTCTTTTTTGTTTTGCCATAGAAGGAAACATTCACAGGCTCCAAGGCTTAGGATGAAGTTATCTTTTGGGTGGCCATTTTTCAGCCTTCCATAAAAATTATGTGCAAAATATGAACTATAAAGACTATACTCTTCTGCCTCCCTAGCATTCCATTACCTGAAATCAACATGTTTCTGACTGTAGTCAATTCATCCTTGCAATTAGCAACTCTTTGCTATTACTGTCAATACTCCCACCAATCTTCTGGAATTATCTTTAAGGTGCTTTGCATGACCAAGCAGAGTCTTACTAAGCGTTCCTTTACAGAAGTGCCTCCGAGGGTTTCCTTTTGACTGCCTTGCTTCTGGCCTGTCATTTTTCTAGTCTAGACTATCTAGACCACCCAAGAAAGGCTTTCAAGTCCATTTTGAACATGCCACCTGTGTGCTCAAGGACTCAGTGACTCCTTATTTAGCTTTTGCTTCCTATAAGAAGCAAGTCCTGAATAAGACTTTTTGAGACCCCCAAGCACCAAAAATAGTCCCCAACTCTTTATGTATCCTCTATGCCTTTGTTGGTTAGAACTGTATTCCATCGTCAACAACAGAGATTCACCCAACAACAGCAGTTTAAACAAAGTAGTTTATTTCTGTCAAATAAGAACTCCAGATGAATTTATCATGAGCAAGGTCCTTTATTTTTCTCATTTGAGAAAGTGGCCATGGATTCTATCTGTAAGGTCATCGCAGAGTCCAAGATAGCTTCTGGAGTTCCAGTCATCCCCATGTTACCATCCGGGCAGCAGGTAAAAGAAAGCACAGAAAGGCAGGAAGAGCTCTCTTCCCTTCCACAGAGCTTTCCCAGAAACTGGGCACTTTCCTTTGTATCTCATTGGCCAGAACTTCATCACATGACCACCTCTTGCCACAATATAGGAACAAAAACAATTTCCCAGTAAAGTACTGGGAAATTGTCCAGGGCTTTAAAATATACATATTCTTATTGAATTTAGAGAGGAGAGGGAGAGAGAGAAACATCAATGAAAATCATTGATGGGCTGCTTCCTGCATGCTCCCTACTGGGGATGGAGTTGAGCCCACAGCCTGGGAATGTCCTGACTGGGAATCAAACTAATCTTCTGGTTCATAGGTTGATACTCAAACACTGAGACATACCAGCTGGGCGCCCAGGGCTGTTACCAGGAATGAGAAAATGGTATTAGAGGGCAAACTAGCACTCTTTTCCTTAATGTCCTATTATGCAATGTGTTTTTACTCCCACATTATCCCTCAGCAAAAAAACAAGTAACATATTCAAATCCTAACAAGTCCCACATATTATGGGGCAATCTCAAATGCATTATTTTGTGCAAAAAAGTAGTGTGTGTGTATGTGTTTGGGGGGGTAGTAGTGAAGATGTGAGTCTGAAGTAACCACAATACATATTTATAGGGATTCCCAAGACAATCAGTTAAAATAAAAAAGCAAAGGAAGTGCATCACCCCCCCTTTATTTAACAGTAGGCTGGCTGTGCACAGTGATCTTCCAAAAGGAGGGAAAGAGTAATTTGACATTGGAAAATCTGAGAAACATTACTTTTGCCACATGATCAAGGTCAATCAACAGTCATGTTACCTCGATAACAGATGACCTTGATATGATCACTTTACTTTTGTGATCTTCCTCCCAAAATCCAGTGCAGAAAAAACAGACTAATTGCAATAGAGGGGCATCTTCCAAAATACTTGACCAGTAGTGCTCAAAATCATTTACATCCATTAATGGACTTTTGTTGTATTAATCCTCACCTGAGGATATGTTTTTTTAAATAAAGTTTTAAAAAATAATTTTATTGATTTTTTACAGAGAGAAGAGGAGAGAGAGAGAGTTAGAAATATCAATGAGAGAGAAACATTGATCAGCTGCCCCCCACACACTTCCTATTGGGGATGTGCCCACAACCAGGGTACATGCCTTTGATAGGAATTGAACCTGGGGCCCTTCAGTCTGCAGGCCGACGCTCTATCCACTGAACCAAACCAGTCAGGGCATGTTTTATTATCATTATTTTACAGAGGCCCGGCACACGAATTCATGCACAGGTGGGATCCAGCGGCTGGCCTTAATCAGGATGGGGGTGGGGGTTGACCAGGGACAGGGCCAGCAGGGGCAGGGGCACAGGTGGCTGGCCAGCTGGCCTTACCCCCTGATCAAACTCCCAGTGGAGGGGACAATTAAAAGGCTATTAGCCTTTTATTGTATATGATTTTAGAGACAGAGAGAGATGTGAAATATTGACTGGTTGCCTCCCACACATTCCCTGACTAAGGATCAAATCTGCAACCCAGGTATGTGCCATGACTGGGAATCAAACCCACAACCTTTTGGTGTATGGGACGATGCTCCAACCAAACAGCGCTTTATGATAGTATCTCTAGAAAAAGCACAATGTTTTACATTTTGATTAAGTCCTACTTATCTAATTTTCATCTTGTTGCCAGTGTTTTTGGTGCCATATTTAAGAAATAATTGCCAAATTTAAGGTCATAAAGATATGTCTTTGTGTTCTAAGGATTTTAATTTTAGCTCTCAAATTTAGGTCTTTGTTCCATCTTATTGAATTACTTTGTACGCAGTGTGAACTAGAGGTGCAGCCTCGTTCTTTTACAACGTAGACATCCAACTTCCACAGCACTACTTGTTGAAGGGATTATTCTTTCCCCCATGGAATGGTCTTGGGCACCATCGTCAAAAATCAATTGCCCATAGATATATGGATTTATTTCTGAACTCTCAAGTTTATTCCATTGGTCAATTATGTCTGTCCTTATGGTAAAACCACGTTTTATTAATATAGCTTTTTACTAATGTAAGCTTTGGCACAGGGAAGGAAGTGTGAGTCCAATTTTCTCTTCTTTTTTAAGATTTTTTTGGCCATTCAAAGTCCCTTGCAATTCCATTATTAACTGAGCATTGACTTCCCTATTTCTGCAAAAAAGTGCATTGAGATTTTAATAGGTATTGCATTAAATTTGTAGACTTCTTTGGGGATTATTGCGATTTTAACAATATTAAGTCTTCCAATCCATGAATACAGGATGTCTTTCCATTTGTTTAGGTCTTACTTAGTTTCTTTCAGCAACATTTTGCACTTATCAGCATACAGTCCTGCACCTTCTTGGTTAAATTTATTTGTAGGTGTTTTATTGTCTTAGATGCTATTGTAAATAGCACCGCTTTTTTAACTTCCTTTTTGTATTTTTCATTACTAAGTTTTAGAAATAAAATGGACTTTTATCTATTGATTTTAATCCTGTCACTTTGCTGAATTCATTTATTAGCTTTAACATATTTTTGTGGACTCTTTGTAAGATCATGTCATCTGTGAGTAATTTTACTTCTCCCATCTGAATATCTCATTTCTTTTTCTTGTCTAATTATTATAGACTGACTGTACATTTAAGCAAGTAATGAGAAAGAAGCACTCCAGGCTTGCTATTTCAGTATGGTTTTAAAAATCTAGGAATGTAGACCTATTACTTCCCATGTCTGTAGATAATGTCATGAAAAGGACCGGAAGCACATTAGTCTTTGTAGCTGAAAAACCTAAACCATATAAAACATCCCAATGTCAACATTACAAATTATAAACAGTAATAAAAAAAAATTTTATACCTGTTTTGCACTGAATAATCTTTAGGACAATTTAAAATGATTAAGAAACAGAAACAAACTTGAGAAACAATTTTTACATTTAATATTTATTATAGAAATTATACATATAAAATGAAATCCTAGTTATAAAGATGTATTTGGAATAAATTATAATAATTTCAATAAAAATAAGTATGTATGTGTATGTGTGCATGAATCCAGGAATATGCACATACTCTGATATTTACAGTGAATGGCACTGCTTTATGCATTTCTAAGAGAGTATCTTTTAATTAAGGTATCTGAATTACTGGATTTTAAAAGGTTTTAATACAATATCTAGGAAATCAACAAAAGGCAGCTCAATTTTGAAACTATTAGAATCTAGAATCTCTCATTTGAGATCATTACCCCCTAACTCCTTTTTAAAGTTTCCAACAGAAGCTATTTTACAAATATTAGAATGGCTCCTTAAAAAAAAAAAGAAAGAAAGAGAATGTGCATGGTGGTGAATGGTTTTATTCCTTTAAGAAATGTATTTTTGGTACCATTATTACAAAATTTATTATATGTATATAATTGCATATAAAAGATATATATAGAATATAACTTAAATACAAATTTAGAAGGCTATAAACATTTTTCAAATATAAAAACTTTGTGCTACTAAAAAGCTGTTCAACAAAGTAGTTATTAATAGGTTTGTTGTATATGATTATAAGACTTAACTAAAAATATTTAAAATTTATTAATCCAAATAAGAATTATAAAAATGTTATCCAAAAAGCATTTATTTTGACATTCAGGTACAGAATTGTGGTGCAGCCAAAAACTGTCAAGGGTCCTAATGAATTGAACACTGGCTTTTATGTGAATGGGCAGGGCAAGCTAAAGGCAGATGAGAGATTGGTACTGAAGACAACAAAAGGATGGCAAAGAAACAATGGTTAAGTTTCTAGTCTGGTGCAATAAACTACTGCACGACAGGTAACATTAAAAGCGCTTAGAACAAAAAATATCAATGTCACTAATTACTCTTCAGTACCACAAAACATAAGCTATCTTTATTTTAGAGTCATCCACATTTCAACTACTAATGTGCCAAAGCATTACTATTACTACAATACCTTGTTCCATCAAACTCCCAGTATTTTATCTCCGTAATTTATCTTACACATGTACATAAATACGAAAAGTTTAAATATTTTTATTTACTATTTTAAGATTTTTCTTAAAGATGCAGGGTTTCACCTTGCATCAGTTATGTGAACATGACAGGTGAACTAAGTAAAAACAGAATATAAAGAATATGTGATACCATGACATCAGGATCTGGAACAAATGAAGTTTTCTACCTCTTGCTCCATTTTCTAGATAAAGGGTAGAAATGAAAAGTAGTAAGTTTCAATGTGGAAATGCTAAAGAAACATTATTCTACTGCTTTTTTTCTTTTCAATAAACACCCTTAAGAATTTATTACCCATGTATGTATCTGATAGTGAAAACAAAAATTAGTTCAGTATTTTAGACTATCACATAAACTGGGATCACTGATGGGACTTCATTATTTAAATCCCTTTCAAATGAGTCTGAAATAAGATCATCTTATTTAAATTCAAATAGTTATAATCAAAGCACTTATGTACCTAGTTATAGGTACACTATTACATATATGATACCATGTAGGTACCACAGTATACCTTAGTAGGTATATATTTGGTACCAATATTTGTAATATACTATATAGGTATCATCAAATCTTTTTTCTTTTTTCCCAGTATCTATTTTTAAAAGTTAGAACTCTAATGCCCCCTGTAAAGCAAGATCAAGAAAAATAGGTATATCTTAAAAAGGAGCTATATAGCTTCATTAATACAAACAGAAAATAAAGGTTTTCTTTTAATTTGCTGATATTATAGTTCCATTGTTTGCATATATTAAACAATGGTCTTCAAAAATTTTTATAAGTAAATTTCTTATATAGATTAGTTTACCTGAATAAGTGTTGTTTTGTCATAGTCCCTGCGATGCTGATAAATACACTGGCTGATTACTGCATACAAATTTTCCAACTGAAAAAGACTGTATTTCTGACTCTTTTTAACAACGGTCTTCAAAAGATTCTAAAAGAAAATATAAGTGTTTACATGTAAGAGATAAATCTCAGATGTTTTAACTTAGAAGATTTGGAAAATTTTTAGCATATAAACCAGAGAGAGGACAGACCAAGTCATCTGATGCGACATGGCAGTCAGTCTCTGATGATGGCTCTGCAATTCGGCTGCAGTTAACTTAACATCACTCTATGATCCTGGTCTTCGCCCTGGGTAACTTCCATCCTAGAAACTATAGCTGAGGAGGCTGCCAATTTCAATTCTAGCCATAAATTTCTACAGATGAATTAGATTAATAGGGAAAAAAGCACCATTTTTGCAGAGTATTTTATTACACTACCAGTATATAGTAACTAATTTCATTATGTGAAATAAAAAGAGAAAGAACTTTCATAAATGATGAATTACATCACCATTTTAAAATTCGTTTTCTTATAAAAAGGATTTTCCATTTGCTTAGTGTTTTTTCTCATGACTGAAATGGTCATTGGATTTCTGTGATTCCTTAAGTATGGCCCTAGCAGGCTATGTCATTACCTCATATAACATGCCATTATGGATAAGTAAAAACTAACTAAAATAGTCATGGGTAACAGTCATAAAAACAATTTATGGTATAAATAATGTAGTCAAGTCTGTTAAAACTATAATATCAACATACTAACCATCTCCAACCACCACATTTATAAGTTATTCTATGCCAAACTTAATCTTTCATAAAAGATTATTTATTACATGCCAGATTAATATAAAATACTATTACAGTTCTCTTTTGGTGGGTTATGCTACTAATATGCACAATGACAGCATTACAATTTCAATTTACATACTTGTAATCGCTCATGGTCCACAACAAGTGAGGGTATAGGCTGTGAAAGAATTGCCAAAGCCTTTTCAGCACTGATGAGCTGCTGCTGGTCTATTTGGGAATGTCTAGCTCGAGTCATTTGCAGAATCCACCTTTCTAGAACAAGTGATTAAATAACATTACTATTTGGTAAATAGACATTATAATGCCTAAAGTAAATATTAGGCAGATTAAATTGCAGGACATATTTATTAAGACACAAATACCAATTCTGATATACTGATTCTGCTGTAAAATTTAAAATGCTGCCACTTACACATTCAAAAATTAAGAACATTTGAGTATTTCTCAAATTGAGTATTTCAGGGGACCTTCAACTGTTTTCTACTTAGGCATAAGACTCACAGTATTTAAGAGCTGGAAGGAACCTCAGTAATCGAGAATAGGAGTTGCAAACGACTACCCACAGACCAAATCTGGCCTACCATTATAAATAAAGTTTTATTAGAACACAACCACTCCCATTTACATATGCTTGTCAGTGTGGCTTTTCTGGAAGGTTGGAGTAGTTGTGACAGATACTGTGCAGCTAAATATTTCATATGTGGCACTATACAGAAAAGGTTTGCATATCCCTAATCTAGGACAACCTACTCACTGATAGATAAAAAATGAGGCCAAGAAAGGTGAAGAGACTTTTCTAAGGTCAACATACCTGTTATAAGACCCCAGACAAGAACCCAATCTCTTAATATGTAAACAAGTACATGTCCCACTAAATAGTGTCCTTTAAAGATATAATAAAGAAAAATAAAACAATTCTGAACCCAAACAAAAATACTAAATTATAGTCAGAAGATTAACATTTAAATTATCTATACTGAAAAGGCTGCATCCTAACCCCTTCTGCTATGATTAAACACACTGGAACTCATTTCAATGAAGTATGTGAAGAAGATTTACCTACCGCATATAAGACACTGGGGAAAAAAAAGTCTCCTTAACTCACTTAATACTTGTCATTGACCAAAAGAAAATGTTGACCTTATTCCTGCTCTTTATACTTTTAAGACCAAATAATGTTTGCCTTTTCCAAAGATCAAACAAATCTACTGCCAAAGATCCAAGAAGATCCAGATAAAGACAATTCTCAATGAAAAACTTTGGAAGCAGAATTAGAATATAAATAATTTTGGACTTAACCTACATGAATAGAGGAATGACTGAGGTTACAGTTGTTTTACACCACTCAGCAAGAATTAGAGGAAACTGCCTATCTTGCTTAAAATGAGGGTATCCTGCCAGCTGTTAAAAAAACAGCAGAGCCCTAACCAGTTTGGCTCAGTGTATAGAGCGTCGGTCTGGGGACTGAAAGGTCCCAGGTTCGATTCCAGTCAAGGGCATGTACTTTGGTTGCGGACACATCCCCAGTAGGGTGAGTGCAGGAGGCAGCTGATTAATGCTTCTCTCTCATCGATGTTTCTAACTCTCTGTCCCTCTCCCTTCCTCTCTGTAAAAAATCAATAAAACGTATTTAAAACAAAACAAAACAAAAAACACAGCAGAGCCAAATCACTTCACTTCTTGCTTTAGATTATTTTATCAATTATCAAAATATCTCATTACTCTCAGCTACCTACCCCAATTCTGCAGAAGAGAAAACTGAGACTGATAGGTCAAGAACCTTGCCAAAGGTCACAAGCTACCAAGTAGTGGAGAGACCAGGGGCTCAAATCCAAATCTATTAGTTGCCAGAGTATTCTTTTAGCAACAGTGAATTTATTAGCTCCATAGTTATTAAAGATAATGCTATCGTTCCTAATGAATTAACACCTGTACTACAAAAGACAGGGCAAAGGACTAAATTGAGATGGTTAATTAGTTGCTTAAGAATTCAGAGTAAAACGTCTTTTAAAACTAGTAAGTTTATTTAATTGAGACTTACCTTTTACTTCACTTTCATTAGAAACATTTATTACTTGAGAGCTTAAAGAATCTCCACTGCAAGTGATCTTATCTTTCTTCAGTTCTGTACTTGCTGCAGCCTTCCCAGATTCAAGTTCATTCTCAATACTACAGGTACTTGAGTTATTTCCCAAATCTATTTTGCTTTCAGAGCCATTTTGCTGCAACTCATTTTCTTCTATTGAAGACTCTCCTGTGTTTCCAGTCTCGATGTGGT
The DNA here is from genome assembly GCA_004026665.1 of Murina feae. NCBI lineage: Eukaryota > Metazoa > Chordata > Mammalia > Chiroptera > Vespertilionidae > Murina > Murina feae. The sequence continues at coordinate 12,661 of PVJC01028440.1, forward strand.
CTACACTTATATCGTGATTTTCCTCTGTATCACTCTCAATTTTGTCTTCTGTGACATTTTGGCTGCCATCTTTTGTCTGTGAAATCTTCCTTCGTTTTGTGATGGTGCCTAAGTACCACTTCGACTTTTTGCGAATTTTTCTCTTTAACTGAGCTTCAGAGAATTAAAAGAAAAAGGATAAAAGAACATTCAACAATTTTCTAAAGTCTATGTAAGTGGGGAGAAAAATACCTTGAGATATAACAGGATAAACAAGTTTGAGAAACCACCAGTTTTGAATGGTTTGTATAGAAATAGAAATATATAGTACTATAAGAAGGCAGAGAAGTGGGCAATGACCTGTCATTCTGAGGAGTTGGAGTTTTACCTTGAATAATTAAAAAAAAATCTTGAATAATGCCCAGCCAGTATGGCTCACTGGTTGAGCATTAACCTGTAAACCAGGAGGTCACAGTTCGATTCCTGGTTAAGGGCACGTGCCCGGGTTGCGGGCTCAATCCCCATTGTGGGGCATGCAGAAGGTAGCCAATCAATGATTCTTTCTCATCATTGATGTTTCTCTCTTTCCCTCTCCTTTCCTCTCTGAAATCATTAAAAATGTGTTTAAAAAAAATAATAAAATAAAACCTTGAATAATTTTGAGGGCAATGGATGCTCTGTTCTGCTGCATGTATTACAAAGAACATTTTGGCAGTAGTCTGAGGAATAAACTAGAGAAAAGGCAAGATTAAAAATGGCTTACACTTAAATGCCTATCATACAGCAGAAACTCTTCTAAGTTTTTAATGTATATGAAAAGTTATTGAAATTTCACTTTAACCTGATCAGGTTTGTTGCCATTATCAACATCATTTTCAAATGATGAAACTAAGATACCAGACATAGTATATAACCATACTGTAACATTATGCTTGGGAATGTTGTTAAATGTAGTTGAAGTTTAATCATTCTCACAGCTGTATAATAGTCTACATTTTCAATTCTACTGTTGATGCACATTTGGATTGGTCCAAGTGTTGGGCTATTTTGAGTATTTGTTCTATGAACATACTTGTATGTGTCTTTGGTAAACATAATGCATGCAATCCTGTTGGGTATATAGCTAGGAATGGATTGTTTTAAGGGAGGCATTTTTCATGTCCTAAATTTCCACATGTATACTTGCTTAGAGTTTATTAGACTAAGAACTCTCTGGTAATAGAGATTTCTTGCTGGTTTGCCTTTCTCATCCTTCCTTTCTCTCCTGCCTTTTTCCATTTTTACGCAAGTATTCCATTTTTACTTATCTCAAATTAATTATCCCAGAACGGAAAAAACATGCAATACAATAAGGGAAAATTCCAAATCCAGTAAAATACATACACACACGTGCAAGCACACACACACACACTTTTAAAATTTCTGTTTAAAAGCCTTGGAGCCTAATAAGGTTTTAAGGAATTAAGACAACTAAATCTGGGAAAACAAATGAAGAGTTGAGAGTTTCACACTCATGGGGCTAAATGAACGAAATTTGGAATTAAGAGCCTGCCAAGGAAGGGAGGTCTTTGGAAAACCCACAGGCTTTGGGATGGTACCCTATAAAGGTGTACCCTAAAAATAAGGAGGAATAGGAAATGACCAGAATTTTAAGGAAATGAAAATCAGTTTCAAATCAAATCAATCCACAATTAGATGAAGATGAATTGGGACTGCAAGTGGCATATCATTACAACCTGGATTTCAAGAATGCATTGCTTCCTCAATATTAACCAAACCAATGTAATTCACTAAATAAAGGAAACTGAGGGAGAAAGTAAATGGCATTGGAAGAGCATGAAGGTTACAAATTCTTAAGTAAAAATTACCCAACTGCACTTACCAGGAGTGCTACAAGCCACAGGAATATTGAGCATCTTGAGCTTTTCATTCTGCTCTGGATCCAATCTTTTATCACCAGAAGTGGAATTTTGCTTTGGCATCACATGGTAATAAGATGGTGTATACTTGGAGGAGCTACAACCTTATAAATAAACACATGAAATGTCAAATCAAATTTCTAGATTTCAAAATTACCTGAAGAATTAAAAGCACTCACACTACATCAAAAGCATCTTTTTCTAAAGCCAAATAATTTTCCTACCTCTCTTCTTTCTAGATTCCTGAATTTCTTCACAAAGCTGCTCAAAGTCTTCATCAAGTTCTTCTTTAATTATTGCATAAGCAGTATCTCTTAAAGCACAGGCTCTGTGCCTAATAAGACGATCTGAAAAATGAATAAAGAATTTAAAAATTTTTCCTTTTAATAACTTCCCCAAAATAAACTTAACATTTTAGGTTAAGATTACAGCCATTATAATTCCTTTTTTTTTTAGTTTTAAAAATAGTAACATGCAGAAGGCAGCTGGTCTCAACAACAGTTACAAAAATTGTGTAATTCTTTTCTTTGTGCTAATCTAGTGTCCCGGACATCTAATTCAATATGGCAGACTAAATCCAAACAATTTTATTGTTATGTCCTATCCAAACCCCTTTGAAATATCAGGAAAAAAAATATAAGAATCAGTTAATAGCAAGATTAAATATAATAAACAAAAACAGAAAGGAAGTCTAACAGTGTCATTAGTGAACAGAATGTAAAATAATTCTGGAAGAGATATAGAGAATGTTACTGCACTGACAGAGAAACTAAGCCTAAACTGAGTCCAATTACTGGAATATGCTAAGGCAGAACGCAGACAATAAGTGAATACAAGGTTGACTGAATGGGTTTTATCAGTCCTTCTCACAGGGCAATAGGCTGCACTATTCCCACCCAAGATGTTGATGACAGCAATAGCTACAATATCAGAAGGGATGCTGGAGGGGGCTTCTAACATGGCATCTGGGCCTGAAGAAAAGCAGAGCAAAGTTGGAGCATTGGGCATGAGAATCACCAAGGAACTTGCCAGAAATGCAAATTCTCAGGCCCTTACACTATCTACAGGTTCAGAAACTCTGAATCTCAACAAGTCCTTTAGGAGATTCATACTTCATAAAGTTTGAACACCACTAGTCCAAATGGACAGAAAGAGAAGAAGCCAAAGAGACAAAATCTTCTGCTTCCACGGTAAATGTTCCTTCCTTCTAGTGAAGGGGCATTCCCTGTTTGGTAGCCTGTTCTCACTGCTTACCACCAGAAGTCTGGGAAAGCCCAGGGAAAGCGAACTAGAAGACTACCGAGCTTTTCAATTGCTGAAGAAACTCTGTAAGCCCCTATGCTAATTAACCTAATTTACAAGCACAAACAACTGTTAGCAACCAATGTACTAGAGCAGTGGTTCTCAACCTTCCTCATGCCACAACCCTTTAATATAGTTCCTCATGTTGTGCTGACCCCCAACCATAAAATTATTTTCGTTGCTAGTTCATAACTGTAATTTTGTTACTGTTATGAATCATAATGTAAATATTTAATATTGAACATAAAGCATATCGATTAATCACAAAAACAATATGTAACTATATATTGTGAAATACTTATTTCTAATTACAAATATGTGTTTTCCGATGGTCTTAGGCGACCCCTGTGAAAAGGTCATTCGACCCCCAAAGGGGTCGCGACCCACAGGTTGAGACTGCTGTACTAGAGGATAGTTAATGTAGGAAACAGACTATTAAAACTATACTATCCACTGAAAGTGTTAAGGACACTGCATCCATAAAACAAGAACAGGAAGCTAAAAAAGAAAAAGAAGAACCGGAGGGAAAATATTTTTGGAAATAAATAAGTTTATCTCAAATATGTAGATATTTGAATGCATCATCATGTGTATCAGGGATGGGGAATGTCTGGCCCATGGGCCGTAAGTCTCTCAAAATCATTTGGTCTGATCCTGTGAGGGCAACCTCAAGTGGGACTCAAAATTCAATAAATCTAGGAGCTTTTTTCAAAGGAACATAAATTTATACTAAGTGAATTATATTAAGCAAATGATATAAATATCCAAATGGCCCTTGGCAGAAAAAGATTCCCCACTTCCAATGTATATGAACAAATATGTAATTTTTAAAAATCCTGTACTTTAGCCCTAACCAGTTTGGCTCAGTGGAGAGAGCATCGTCCTGCGGACTAAAGGGTCCCAGGTTCGATTCCGGTCAAGGGCATGTACCTTGGTTGCGGGCACATCCCCAGTAGGAGGTGTACAGGAGGTAAATGATTGGTGTTTCTCTCTTATCGATGTTTCTAGCTCTCTATCCCTCTCCCTTCCTCTCTATAAAAAATCAATAAAATATATATATATATATTATATATATATATATAATAAAAATCCTGTACTTTATAAAAGATATGCTCAAACTTAAGTGTCCACCTTTGAAGAAAGGAAATGGAAGACTTAGTTTTTAAAATATTGTATTATTTTTGTAATCAAAATTATGATGGTCATAACCAAGAAAATTATTTCAAACCTATTTGATTACAGTGTTTATTTTTCCAATAAGAGAAAGAATATTAACATACAAAGGAAACAAGCTAAGTTGTTATGCAATGTTGAGTTTCATTAGAGAATATATTATGTAATAAACACAAGGATTTTGGAGTGAAAGAAACCTGCATTCAAATTCTGCCTCTGCCACTGCCTGGCAGTACAACCTTGAGTAAGTTTTTTAACCTTGCAAAACTTCATTTCCTCCATTGTAAAATAAGAGGTAAGGCTGGTATGTGGACTAAATGGCACTGTGAATGTAAAATGTTTATAATATAGCACCTGGCATAAAATCAACTTTTGAAGTTAGTTAGCAGGCCCCATTCCACTAATACTCACCTCCAGGATCTCTATCTGGATTGTATTCTAAAGCATTACTACAGATCAGATCAATATCACTCAAATAGTCTTTCACAGTCAGATACTTGTGGAGATCAATTTTACTGATTACAGATGAAAGGTCCATTGGTTGCTTTATTACAGTAACATAATCAGGAACCTAAAATTCAAGCAAAGTCACTAAATTAACTCTGAACAAAAATACATTTGAGTAAAGTTTCTTTGTCAAGCAATACATGAGAGGGAAAATAAATACATAAGAGATAACAAAAATATAATAATATGAAACTTCTGACTCTTTAATTTTGGTTTTATTTTGTATTTATTCTTAGTCTTGGGCAACTATTTCTCCAGTAATAGCCTATACCTCTTTCCTCAACCAACCACCACCATCCTTTAATGAAAACGTAAAAGCTTGCTCTCCAGCTCACACTGTATGCAAGACTAAGATCATGTAGCATTAAGAGATTCACAGATTGCTTCTAGAATGTTTGGGTTGAGCAGACAAATGTACTTGTCTATTCTCTGTAGGAAAGGAAAATGTGTTTAATAGCTCTTGAAGTTTCCATGTGCTTAGGACACTCTTCATAGGTTTTCATATAGAGAAAACAAGTTCAGAGTGTAGGCAGAGAACCACATAAACTATTCAAATAATCTCTACTTTAGAAGCATTATAGTTCAAAAAAACATTTGATTCTAAAATCAAATCAATACCTCATCAGGGTCAACAGGTTTAGTAAATATTCTGAATCGCTTATCAATAGCAAGCCTATGTGTAACATTTCTTAAGAAAATCCTCAGTTCTCTAAATGTATTTTCTTCTTGTTCTTCTAGTTGTTTCACTTCTTCTGCTGTCAATGGTTTTGGCTCAGGTGGTGGTGCTACTGGGAGTATCTCCAAGGCCTGCAAAACTTCACAAAAATGGAAGATTTTAGTTATTACTCCCCCATCATAACAAGTGTGATCATTCCGTGCACACAGTAGTCAGGCTTTCCGGGTTATCCTCCTTACATCTGCCAGGAATCAGAGGATTTATAATACTAACATGGAATACATACCCCCAGCAATAACTGTTAACATGTAATTTGAAATGCTAATTTCCAAGCCACTGCCTCTGTTCTATTTTTAGTTGTGATTACAACTTTGAAAATGCATTATTTCCAGGGCAAAAATATTCTAACTATTAAAAAGTTTTTTTTAGCCCTGACTGGTTTGGCTCAGTGGATAGAGCGTTGGCTTGCGGACTCAAGGGTTCCAGGTTCGATTCCGGTCAAGTGCATGTACCCTGGTTGCGGGCACATCCCCAGTGGGGAGTGTGCAGGAGGCAGCTGATCAATGTTTCTCTCTCATCTATGTTTCTAACTCTCTATCCTTCTCCCTTCCTCTCTATAAAAAAATCAATAAAATGTATTAAAAAAATAAAAAAGCCTTATTAAAATAAATAAAAAGGTTTTTTACTAGTTAATTTTTGAACTAATGAAAAACTGTGTGGTATATCTTTGTTTAAAAAGTACTGAGTACTCAGAACAAAAAAAGGAATACGAGAGTATTGTCACAATAAGTCAGCAGTCTATTATTAAGGGAATAAGAGACATAATTACATCATCAATGTATTATCATATTAGTAGTATAAAAGAATAAAAAATTAATTTTGCCTAGGTATGTTAAGGAAGAAAAAAATGAGTTATACTAGAAGAACAAAGAGTTCCGTAGGCAGAAATGGGGGTGAGGATAGAAGCATTACTGACAGAGCAAGAATGAATGAACTTATGAAAAGTTGTGCATGGTTTAAAGACAGAATACTTTGTAAGGAAAGAGGTTGCAGGAAAGAGGTAACCAAAGTGCCAAAAATGGGCTTTAGAAAGACAGATGTGGGCTATACTATGAATTCAGGCCCGAAGTACACACAGATAGAAGCTATACTTGAAAGGCTGTGTGGACTTAGGAACTTTAGTCTATTTTAATGGCAAACAGATTTTTAAGCAATAGAGGTAGCATGCCTGAGGTTTGAAGCTTGAAATAATATAAGATGGCAAAGCCATTAACTAATGTTTTATTCCCATTTCCTCAAAATCATTATATACTAACTTTGATATAGGAACTAACCTGCTTTCTTTTTTGATATAGGAGGCTTAGCAGCTTGTTTTAGAATTAAATCTTCAAAAAATTTTGTCCGTTCTTCTTTACCAGGTAACTGAACATTGAAAATTTCTCCATAATCACGGATAAATAATTCTTGCACCTTAAAAAATGAAAATAAATGCAACAACTTTAATAACAATCTAAGTTGTTTAATAAAGAGATCATTTTTTAAAACAAATCTTTTATATATGCCAAATTTATGAATATACCAGGCATATAACAGATTAAGAATTAAAAAAAATGGGATCTTCTTTAAAACTTGACTCTGGTAACTGACATGGTAATATTTTACTTAAGGGTTTTGTTGAAATCAATTCACTTTCACAGTCAAAGTGAAATATGAGAGGTTCTTCAAGAAGAATAAAACCCTGGCCTGTTTCCCAGCGGTTAGAGCATATGCTCCCGTGCTAAAGGCTTATGGGTTCAATTCTCAGTCAAGGGCATGTAACTGGGTTGCAGGATCCATCCCCAACCTCAGTTGGGATGTGTGGAGGCAACCAATTGATGTGTGTCTCTCACATCAATTTCTCTCTCTCTCTCTCTCTCTCTCTCTCTCTCTCTCTCTCTCTCTCTCTCTCTCTCTCTCTCTCTCTCTCTCCTGTCTCCTCCTCCTCTTCCCTCTGGGGGAAAAAAAAATCCTCAGGTAAGGATTAAAATACTAAATGAATAAATATGCATAAGCTTGGATACTAATTTGGTACTATCCAAAATGCTCAGTGTCCCTGCCCAGTATGGCTCAATTGATTGGAGCATCGTACCATGCACCAAAGGGTCACAGGTTCAGTTCCCAGCTGAGGCATGTACAGGAGGTAGCTGATCAATGTTTTTGTCTCTAAAATCAACAGAAACATATCCTCAGGGGAGGATTTTTAAAAAGTATTCAATGTGCATACTCTTTAACTAAGCTACAGTTATTTCACTTTCAGAAACAAATGATAGAAACCACATAGTAATGCTTATACAAATTAAAACCCAAGAATTCAAAATAAACATGTAAATAAACCTCAAGAATGTTCACAGTAGCAGTTCAATAGAAAAGAACCCTAGAAGACCACCAAATATATATACACAAGGATTTGGATAAATAAGTTAAGGTACATCAAGACAATGGGAAAAGCCATGTTACTCTTTTTTTAAAAAAATATATTTCATTGATTTTTTACAGAGAGGAAGGGAGAGGGACAGAGAGTTAAAAACATCGATGAGAGAGAAACATCGATCAGCTGCCTCCTGCACCCCTCCTATGGGGGATGTGCCTGCAACCAAGGTACATGCCCTTGACCAGAATCGAACCTGGGACCTTTCAGTCCGCAAGCCGATGCTCTATCCACTGAACCAAACTGGTTAGGGCGCCATGTTACTCTTAAAAGGAATAAGGCATATACTGAAGATCATATAAAATCTATAAAGCAAATTGAAGAATTGTATGTATCATATATATAATTCCCTTTATGGAAGCGGAAGTAATCTATAATGTACTCTTACTATACATATACACATATGCACACATCAACCTGCCTAACAAGCACATATACCAAATAGTTAATGTCATCTTTGATAAGAAAGCTTTTATCATTTTATTCATTCTGAAGCATTTGAAATTTTTATAAGTTATTTTAATAAAAGTGACTTTCTTTTTAAGTATAACACAATTTCCCACACAAATTACTACCTCTTCTGGTAAAGCAGAATGGGGTTTGTCAGAAGTTGCAAGTAGTAAAACTGGAGCAAATGAAGGAATATTCTGTAATAATGTGGTAAATGTGGCTTTGAGTGTTGGTCCAACTATTTCCCACCATAAGTGGATATGAGGAATATACACTATACTTGGTGCTGTCCTCTTAGCTTCACGAATCATCTGGTAGAGAGAAAAAGATTTACATTCAGTTAGAGAATCAGCACATAATGATACTTTTAATGCTTAGTCTGGAACAATGTTTAACTTCCCACAATTATCATATAAATTCACCAAATTTTTTAAATACGGGGGTGGGTGGAGGTGGAAGGGGGCATAGAGGAGATAAAGGGTGATAGGAAAAAATAAAATAAAACAAAAAACCCTCACTAAATAACTAAAATGCTTCCTTCAATCCTGTTTATGTTTTGTCTCATTGTTAGAAAACGTAACTGTTTCAAGCAATTAGAAAACAACTCAAGAAATATAGGAGACTTTCTGCTGTAACCAAGGTTAAATCTTAACTAATAAAAGCGTAATATTGAAATTAACCATTTCTCCAGGATGGGGTAAGCCACGCCCACCAGCCAATCAGAGCGGCTGTATGTAAATTAGCCCAGGCAAGATGGCGCCGGGAGCCACAGAGAGAGCAGCGGGTGAGTCATGGGAACCAGCGGGCAGCAGAGTGGGCTGGGCAGGTGGTGGCTGATGCCTTGCAGGGTCCGAGGTGTGCAGGGACCCGGCCTATGGGGTGGAAAGGCCCCATACCTCAGTGCTGTGAGCTCTGCTTCAGCTGCAGCCGCTGGGGAAGGAGGCCTGTGGGGCGGAAAGGTCCAGCACCCCAGCGGCTCTGAGCTCTGCTTCGGCTCAGAGCCCCTGGGGAAGGAGGCGCGGGGGACTTGGCCTGCGGGGTGGAAAGCTCCCCCCCCCACCACTTGGCTGGTGCTGCTCCTGCTTAGGAAGGAGGCGCCAGGGACCCGGCCTGGAGGGGAGGGCTGTTGTGAGGGACCCAGGCCTGAAGGGGAGGATAGTTGAGGGGGGACCAGGCTTGCCTGGGTGGAAAGTTGGGTGACCAGGCTGGCAGAGGACGGCTGTTGGTGGCAATCCAGGCCTGCAGGGGAGGCCAGTTGCGGGGGCCCAGGCCTGTAGGTGAGGGCAGTTGGAATGGACCCAGGCCTACAGGGGAGGGCAGCTGTGGGGGCGGGAGGGACCTGCAGAGGAAAGCAGTTGTGAGGGACCCAGGACTGCAGGGGAGGGCAGTTGCGGGAACCAGACTGGCAGAGGAGGGCTGTTGGT
>PVJC01028441.1:0-22563 GCA_004026665.1 Murina feae
GCCATTTTATGTCTATTTATGTTTTCCAAATGCCTAAATTTCACCAAATACTCTGCTTCGAGGTCTGTTTGAGATGCAAGCTGTTACAGAAAGGTAGAGGATATAATGTGCTATAGGCCAGCCTGCCTGTGCTTTGCTCTCGCTCTGCATGTTTGCTAGTTTTAAATCCAAACTAAAGAATGAACTGCATAGATTGCTAACAACACACCTTCTTATAAAGGGCATTAACAAGAATGCAGCCCTGCATCCTAATTTTAGCTTAAACACTAGGATATAAAAAGAGAAATTCAAGGGACTTTTGAGGGGCTCTAGATTAGGGAAGGACTTTGCCCATACTGAAAAGATAAAAATAGGATGGCATATGCAAAAGTAGCAAGAGCAAATATTCAGTCTCTGTCATTCTTCCCAATGGAAACAGGGGAAACCATTTGCTTAAAAACGTGTGTGGTCATGAAGACAGATCTAATGTTTCAAGTCTAACACGGCATAACATATGTGAACATCTTCTCCATGTTGCAATACACTGTGCAAATGAACTAACCATATTGTTATTAAATATCATTTAATTAAATTCAAAAATTATTCTCCTAAAATTACCTTGGACCAAGTCTATGTGCCCCTACATGTCAAGTTTTCAAATGAAAGGCAAAGGAACGTGATAGCATCAGGCTGGCTGCCTCTGAGCGCCTGCGGGGAGGCCAATAATATGACTGTGTGATCATCATTATCCTCATAAAAAAAAGAAACTGAGGTTGAAACAGGGCCAGTCGCCAGGGCTCCCCACTGACAACAAGCACAGAGGCAGCCATCTCCATACGCCCACAGGTCTGCACATGCCTCTCATTGTTGACCAGGGCTCAGGCCACAGGATGTTTAGACAGAGGTGTCAGGTGTCTCAGGACAGTTGCAGAAAGTGTGCTGGGAGCCTGAATGGAATGAAGGAAAGGCAAGGACATGTGAAACTGAAAATGAATGAGAGCTTTTGAGAGACAAACTGAGGGAAGGAATGTCGCTCTTGGGCCACATGGAGGTAAATGAGAGCTACCCTAGCAAAGAGACGCTTCCCTAGAGGAGACAGAATGATGAAGTGCCTGCAAAGTAAGTGGGGAATCTACAGGATGAGGTCGGAGTGGTATATTTAAAGAAACTTCAATCAATCAATCAATCAAAAGCCTCAAAAATCGTTTTCTCTAATCTGTGGATGGGGATGGCCATTCTTCCACCATGCACAGGTGTACTCTTTAACTTAGGTTAACAACTCCTACCCTTTGCCCTGATACAAGGAGATTTCACTGAGTTTGTTCTAATGCTAGTAAAGAATTGGCAGATGTGCCGCTCAAAAATAGGACAGGTAATTCAAAAATTATTCTCCTAAAATTATCTTGACCAAGTCTATGTGCCCCTACATGTGTACAACTTACTTCACTGTGCTCTGCTGGGAGAGGACTAGCAAACAAGATGGTTAAACAAAAATATCTGACTCGTCACACAGAACCCCTTTCCTTTCCTGAATGGAATGTTGCGGTTGGAGACAATCAGGTAAACAGACGCCTAAGTTTTAAGATCTGCGCATTAGAGATTGGTTGCCTCATTTTTACTACAGTCTCCTCCTCTCTCTCTCACTCTCTTCCTAGTTCAAAGTCAATGTCCCGGGAACATCCAGTTCCTCTTCTACAGCAAAGACAAGAACAGCCCCGACAGCAGGAAGAACTCCCATATCCTGGCTCCAGTGTGTTTGGACCCTTTTAGCCCAGAGAAAAGGGGGGGGGTGCTTTCTGTCCCTCCAGAGGAGCCGCTGCTCTCTGAGGAGTGTCAGCCTGGATGCTGCCTGCTCCATGATGCTGTGTCTTCCCAGCCTGGGCTTAGCACCCAAATCCAGCCTTTCCGTGGCTCCTTACCTCTGCCCTGGCACCTCAACTTCTGGCTCCCCCCTCTCTTCCAAGTTCTGAGTTGGCTGTTATCTTAGAGTCCATACCAGGGGCCATCGGGGGCCAGTCTTCCCTGATGCTCCTGCCTCCTGACAGTGGCAATCCTGCCTGCCCGCACCCACAGGACTCAACCCCTGCAACTGTAACGGGACTTAAGGCACTGGGTAGCAGCTGCCCTTTTGTGGAGAGTAACACCTTTTTTAAAATTAAAGGTTTACTTTTTAAAAAATGTTTTTATTGATTTGAGAGAGAGGAAAGGAGAGGGAGAGAAAGAAACATCAATGATGAGAGAGAACCATTGATCGGCTGCATCCTGTATGCCCTGATGGGGAACTAAACCATGATTTCCTGGTTCATGGGTCGACACTCAACCACTGAGCCACAATGGCAGTGCTGGAGAGTAACGCTTTTTAAAAAAATAAATTTTATTGACTTTTTTTACAGAGAGGAAGGGAGATGGATAGAGGGTTAGAAACATCGATGAGAGAGAAACATCAATCAGCTGCCTCCTGCACACTCCCTACTGGGGATGTGCCTGCAACCAAGGTACACGCCCTTGACCTGAATCTAACCTGGAACCCTTGAGTCTGCAGACTGATGCTCTATCCACTGAGCCAAACTGGTTAGAGCAAGAGTAACGCTTTCTAAGCTCCCTCACAGTCCTCATGCCATGGCTCCTGGTGTGATGGACTCCTGGTGGCTAAAGAGGATATGAAGACACACAGAGAGGAAGCATGCTTCACCTCACACAGAGGGAATTTGCTGAATGGGTAACTTAAGGTAGTCTGCTCTAGAGGGTGAAGCTGGAAAGGTTCCATTTTGCCTTAGGGAGATTTCCTCAGTGTACTGGTCCTGCAGCAAGCGAAGGCTGGCCTCCCAAAGTTAAGAAAGGATTTAACCAGAATCATTGCGAACTTGTAATAAGGTCAGTGAAGCAGCATAACTTTAGTGACAGAACAAGGTAGCTGGAAAAAAAATGTCGAAATAATCTTATGCACGTCAGGGAAGAGGCGTCCATGTATTCCTGTCGACGGAAAACCTCACCATCCAGAAATCTCAGCCGTTCAGAACAAGTCAGACCAAGAAGCTGAAGGAAGAGTAGGGTCCCTGTGGGAGCTGCACCCCCAGCACAGAGCCCACAGGGACGTGCACTGAGGCTCCCGGACAAGGGACAGGACACAGAAACCCAGCAGACCAGGGTTGCCTGAGGGAAAGGGGTGCAGGGAGAAAGGGCGCCGTGACAAATCATGCACTAGAATGGAAGCCACAGCAACGCTGGAAAAGAGAAGCAGCCAGAAAAGTTGAAGACGGGGAACAGCTCTGCTCTCTGGGAAGCAAAGCACCATCTGCTCTGCTCCTCGGGGTGGAGCCCTGAGGGCGGGCTTGGGGGTCCCCGTGCTGTGTACATCTGTGTGTGGAAGCGGAGGAGGAAATTCCCAAGGCTGTGGCGGGGCCCCAGGAGTGCCTCCCAGCAAGCGCAGGCACACCATCGCAGGGACACTTGCTAGTTAGGCTAGTAGTAGTGCCACTGTGCAGTTTCCTCATTTGCAAAGAGTAAAGGCTGCCGTGAGGGGCAAAGGGCCTAGTGCCTGCACAGCAGGGCCTGGCACTTAGTAAGCACTCGGCAAACGTAAATGTGAGCACTATCAACTCTAATAACTGTATTGACATTATGCAGACCTAGTCCATCTCCATACAATACTGTATTCACACAAGTGACACTGTGGGTTAGGTGTACCCTCCAGTACAGGGTCCAGCGGAAGGTGATGGGCACAATAGAACAGGGTCATCACTAAGTGACTTAGAGAGGACAGAGACAGGAAAAGGCTCGTTGAGCCCTAAACTAGTAGTTGATTAATCCTGTATGATATCAGAACTCAGACGTGCTTACTGTTTACATTCTGAATAGATTCTTAAATTGTACAAAGTTAGGAGCATGCCACATGTAATATTAGCTGGAGAGAAAAGTGCCAAGGGGCTCAGAGTCAGGCATGCATAACGGAGCCTAGTGTATTACTGGAAGGGCAGACTCAGCTGGTATATAAAGGGTCAGTCCCAGAGTTTTGGGGAGACCTCCAGAGGTTAAAGTCCAGGAAAAGATCAAAGTCAAAACCAATGCCAAATTCCTTGCTAGGCCACAATGCTTTTATGAAGTGGGTCATGAGTTTGACCACGAGGCATAGTGAAGGCCACCCATGTGTTAGTCATGGTTCTCTAAAGAATCAGAACCAATAGAATGTGAATATATACACAGAGATTTATTTTAAAGTAAGTGTCTCATGTGATTATGGAAGTTCCCAAGTCCAAAATCTGTAGAACAGGCTTGCAGACTACAGACCCAGGGAGGAGCCGATGTCAGTCTTTTTCAACTAAGGTCTTCAACTGATTGCACAAGGCACACCCACATTATGGAAGGCAACGTGCGTTCATCAATGTCTACTGATCTAAATGGTAATCTCATCTAAAATCGCCTTCATAGAAATACCTAGAACGTTAGATCCAATAGCTGGGTATCACGGCCTAGCCACGTTGACATAAAATTAACTATCACAACCCACCCTCTGACAATTACGAGGCAGCCCTCTGAAACCAGCACCCGAGCACCCGAGTCTCTAGAAAAGATCTAAGTCTCAAGAAATGACCTCAGACTAAAGTAAGGAAGCTCTGTCTCTGAGCTTCTGATAGGGCAGGAATATCCTGTCAGCAAGGAAGCTTCGTGAACCATGTGTTGTGATGTGCTGGCTCAGGTGTTTCAGCTCAAGAGGCCACAGGCCAGGCTACAAAGGGCTTTGTAGTGGCTGGTGAAAATGTCATCTCAGCTTTGGGAATACAGAATGTTTTTATTTTACCAGAAACTAATTTCTGAATAGATTTTGTCCTTTACTATTTTAAAATCCCTATGAAACAGCCTCGTTGGGCACTATTTGCCATTTTCCAGCCTGGGTAGTTCTATATGTTTACGGAAGACAGACTGGCATGTGGACAGTCTGCAAATGCGCATCAAATAAGATGTTCAATGAGTGTAAGTTACCTTGAAAGATACAGGTATGATACATTTACTTCCTGCTTCTGGAACACATAGATAGGCAAAGTGCACAGCAAAATACCTCGCATGTCTTCAAATGTTGAGTGACCTAAATCAAAATAATTTTAGCAGGTTTTTTCACTGCTCTGTGTCTAAGTTAATAGGTAATTTACTATTAAAAGGCTCATCTAGGAGTTGCCAAAACATTTAATTTCTTTAAATAGAGTAGAAGTAGCTCTGTGGCAGTCATGGTTTTATTCAAAATATAAAATACTAATGTACAGGGCACTGCAGAGCCTTTCACTCTCATTTCAGTAATAAAGATTCCCTGTGCCTGAGTAATTATCAGTGATGTCTTAAGGAAAACTTACTTGGGTTTGTGGTCCAGCATCATGACAACAAATAACAAAAACTTTTTAGTGTTCAGAATTAGCACACTCCAAATGCCCAACATTCTTGAAACATTGACATATATTCCTTTCCATTCTCTGTGAAATAAACACAATGGGGTAATATATGCTAGTAAGAAGCCACTTTTGGCCCCCTGGGTCAAAATGCTGAAGCATAATGCTCCTCATCATGCAGTCGAGGCAAAGGCTGCTGACAGAACCAGTGAGGGAGTGAATCCTTGGGTTACTGACCCAGTTTTCAGGAAGATGTCCGTCTTTTACACCCAATAGGACCTCTCTATCTATGTGAGTGGAGAACAGCAGTGCAGTGACTGCCTGCAGCTAAACCTGGATAATCCTATATAATAAAGAGGGACTATGCAAATTGACCATCACTTCGGTCCATTTGCACCCACAGCTGAGGCTAAGTTCCCATAATGAGACCTAAGGAGCAATCAGCAGGGACCTGAGGCTGCACACCCACCCACCTCCTACATGGAGCTTGACAGGGGACCTCAGGTCGTGCCTTCCACCTGCAGGGCTTGACGAGGGACCTAAGGCCACACCCCTCACCTGGAAGGGATTGATGGGAGACCTCAGGCTGCTCCCCCCGCCCTGGCACCAGGTCAGAGGAACTCAGGCTGCACCCTCTTCCCTGGTGCCAGGCCAGGGAACCTCAGGCTGTGCCCCCTGCCCCAGTGCCAGGCTGGGGGATCACAGGCCACTCCCTCCACCCAGTGGGGCTTAATGGGGGACCTCAGGCTGTGCCCCCCTTCCCTGGCACCCAGGGGACCTGAGGCTGCACTCCCCCACCTGGCAGGGCTTGACAGGATGGGACCGGCCGGGTCTGGATCTAGCCCAATGAAGGGGGGCCGTCCAGGTTTGGGTCTCGAGCGATTTGGAGTGCACATGGGTGGTTGAAGACTTGACTCTGGGTTCCATGGTGCACCCCAGACTCTGACAGGAGGAAGATTTTCATATACGTTTTACTAATTCTCTTTAATCTCTGACACTTCTATTACAGAGAAAGGGCAAATAGCAATATTAAAATATTTCCTCTAATTAATCCCCCTTTAATGTGCATGAATTTCATGCACGGGGCCACTAGTCTATATAATAAAAGCCTAGGTGACCGTTATGGGGAACAACCAGAATGACTGGTCACTCTGATGTGCACTGACCACCAGGGGGCAGATGCTTAATGAAGGAACTGCCCCCCTGGTGGTCAGTGCTCCCACAGGGGAAGCATTGCTCAGCCAGAAGCCAGGCTCAAGATGGCTAGAGCAACAGTGGTGGCAGGAGCCTCTCCCATCTCTGTAGCAGTGCTAAGGAGCAGCGAGCTAAGCAGTAAGGAGTGGTGAGCAGGTTGGTGGTAAGGAGCGAAGGGTCTTGGACTGCAAGAGGGCACAGGCCAGGCTGAGGGACAACCTCACGCCCCATCCTCCGTGCACAAATTTCGTGCACCAGGCCTCCAGTTCTGTACATAAAAGAAAGAACCCAGATTCCAGGAGGAAGTTACAAGGTGTTCCATACCTGTCACATTCTTCAATGTTCTTTACATCGTTTGAAGGTGCTATTTCTCATTTGTTAGTTGTTTTAATGGTGGTATAGATCTTCTACCCATAAATTTAGGGGGCACCTCATACAAATCCTATATAATAATTAACTTCTTGGGGAAAATTGCCTAGAGCAAGCAGTAATTCACAAACTGTGCTCCAGAAAGTACTAAGTCATCAAAAACAAGGGTTACTTGGGACAAGAGGAAGGAAGGATTAATTTCATGAGATTAATTTCATGAAAACACAATTAAACAAAGTGCAACAGTTCTCTATTGCAGAATTTCTCAGAGCCCTTAATATGCTAATATGGGCTGTCATTTGTGCATTTTGTGTGTACTATAGGTATTGTGGTATTGTGTGCTATTGTATGTGTTGTTTGTGTGCTGTATTACAAAGCTGGTGTTTTTCAAAGTATATACAGAATATAAACTGAAAATCCTATTTATTTAACTTTAATTTTTCATGTATACTTTTTAGGGGTTTTTTTCTGCATTAAAAAAATCATTTTACTTTTAGACTGGAGGAAATGGTTCCTTATGACACAGCTATTTCTTGTGTATGAAAATTTTAGCTAAACTTGTATAAAATAAACTTCTATTAAATAAGTACAATTTCCTAACAAGTTAATAATAAACTTGAAAAGTCTTCAGCTAAAAACTGAACATATTAGGTCTTGATACTAATAAGACAATGAAAAGCAGTTTTTAGACAATATTTAAAGAGGAAATAAGGCACTAATGAAAAAATAGCAATCATATTCAAATACTAGTGCTATATACAAAATAAACCATAAAATCAGAACATTTAAATATAAATTCAGAACATCAATAGAACATATTTATTCACTTTACCATAACTCATATGTCAAAGTTACACAATTCTTAAAATTTACATATATATAAATTTTAGAAAGAGGAAGGGAGGAAGGGAGAGGGAGAGAGATAGAAACATCCAGGATGAGAGAGAATCATGGATCTGCTGCCTCCTGCACGCCCCCTACTGGGGATTGAGCCCACAACCAGGGCATGTGCCCTTGATCGGAATCAAACTGTGACCTCTTTATTCATAGGTCAACGCTCAACCACTGAGCCATTTTCGGCCATTCTTACGTTAATTTCTAGGCATTAAGTACCTAAATAATTTTAAGAATATATTCAATGTCTTTATTCTCCTTTCTTTTTTTTCTTTCACCTGAACTTACAGTTTTCTTTTCAGCTAATCTCACCCATCCAATAATACCTGAATGAACAGGGTGGCATGTAAAGGCAACTCATGATTACCTTGCTTAACTACAGAGAGCCACCCAATGTCTAAGCCCTCAGTCGACTAACACAGGTTCCACATCTGGTTTAACGGGAGGTCTAACAAGGATCACCCATTTATTTATAATATTTCAAAAGCTCATGGAAATTAATTAACTATAAAACCAAATGTCTTTGCTTTTAGCCAAGTTATATTAATTATAATTATTCTATTAAGAATATTTCAGGCTAATCAGAAGCTCTATGTAGCTGATTAATTAGAAATAGATGAGAAAATAAATTATTACTTTAAAATTACTTTAAAATTATTACTTTAAAATATGATAGAGAAAAATATTCAAAACATGGGTTACATGGAGAAAAGAAATAATGAAAAATTTTTGCTTCATGAAACTAACCATATCCAAGCAATATTGGTAATGAGAAACATTTATGGGGAACTTCCTATTGTCAAGTACTATGCTTAATGATGTACAGGCATTGCATTCAATCCTCAACACCCTGAAATAGGTACTATTTTTATAGTTAAGGTAATGAGCTTGGAGAGATTAAGTAATTTGCCAAGGCCGTATAGCTAGTAAGTAACAGGGCTGAGATTTAAACACAGCTTCTTACACACCACCCTGATAAGAAAAAAATATTAAATTTTTATTGCTAAATAAGTTACTAGCAACTTGATGACTTAAAACTACACTATTTACCATCTCAGTTCCTGTAGGTCAAGAGATGAAGGATAGCTTAACTGGGTCCCCTGCTTAGGGTCTCACAGGCTGCAATCTAGGTATCAGACCAGTTGCATTCCTTTCTGGAACTTGGGTTCCTTTCTCACATTCACATCGTTTTTAAGCAGAACTCAGTTCCTTGTAGCTGGTCCTTGTTTTCTTACCGGCTCTCAGCCAGGGGCTGCTCTCTTGCCATGTGGTAACTTATTTTTCAAGGCCAGAAGGAGAGCCTCTCTCTGTAGCCTGCTACAATGGAGTATTGTATTACAATAACACACACTGGGGGTGACTATCCTGTCACATTTTCCACATTATATTTGCTGAAAGCAACTCACAAGCTCCACCAGCACTCAAGGGGAGGGGACTATATAAGGGTGTGACTCACTGGGGCTCATCTTAAATTTGTGCCTACTACAGATACCAGTGTCCTACCCATAACTGTTTTCTCTATTGAAGTGATTACTGTTTTCTGCTGTATAGGGATAAATACTACCATATAGGAACAACAAAGCATTCAGGTTGGCCATAATCCATGCAATTGGTAACAACAGAAATCAAACGATAGGTTCAAATAGACAACATGGGTCTCCATATTCTGTAAGTCTGAGGACCTTTGTGCCTATGATAAATCTTTTGTGCCTATAGTTTCATTATTAAATATGTTGAGATCAATGTTATGTGAATTCCCAGTGGCTATTGAAATCATCCAACCAAGAGATGATGACTTGAGACAGTGACACTGTGGTTGCAGTAGAAGTCAGATGCAAGTTGAGTGATTTCTATGGGATTCTGTGCATACTTGCAAGGCAGAACTGATAATTTTTGTTGAAGGACAAGATGTGTGATATAAGAAAAAATAGTCAGAGAAAATCTCAGATAGAGTTTGAGGCCTGAGCAGGACATATATTGCCATTTGCTGAGAAGTGGCACCTGAGCGCAGGTTCACCCAATTTACTTCCAGACACCAAAGTTAAGTTCAGTAGCCATCTAAGTGGAGATGGCAAAGGTGTGAACGATGAAATTTGACAGTTCACAGAGGATGGATGGCATTGGAAGTCATGGTACTTCATGGGATCCCCTGCAAGTGAATGCAGCTGGAGAACGGAAGGAGCCTGAGGCCTCAGGACTGAGCTCTGGACCACATTCCACTGTTAGGAATCAGAGAGATGAAGAGGTTCCACAAAAAGAGAGGAAGAAGATTACATGGAAGAGAGCCAAAAGAACCAGCAGCCAAGTAAAGGAAGTTTTTGAAGGGAATGGTGAAAATAATGCAGCCATTAAAAATAATGCCCCAGTTTTGCTCAGTGGTTAGAGTGTCGACCCACAGATGCAAGGGTTGCGGGTTTCATTCCCGGCCAAGGGCATGAACCTTGGTTGTAGATTCCCCAGCCCTGGTGGAGGCGCATGTGGGAGGCAACCAATCAATGTGTATCTTTCACATCAATGTTCCTTTCTCTCTCTTCCAATGCTTCCTTCCTCCCAGTCTCTCTAGAAATCAATGGAAAAAAAGATCCTCGGATGAGGATTAAAAAACAATAATAATGTATTTTAATGTTTCATATATAGGATGCTATAATGGCAAGTAAATAAACTAGGGCTCCAAACTATATACAGCAAAATCTTAATTTTGTTCAAAGAAAAAATATTTTGGCATAGAAAAACAGACTGAAAGAAAATATAGCAATGTAAACAGTTATTTCTGAATTTTTATTTTAGGATGGCATTTGTTTTCTATGTCCATAGCAGTTTTATGCTATAAACTTATTTTAAATAGATGCATATATAATTTTTAAAATCAACATTGGCAAAGACTTTTAGTTTCAGCCTTTTAAAAATGGGAATATGTAACACTTGCAAAATCTTTAAAGCAAGACAGTAGGAACTGTTAACATATCAGGTGGTTAAGTTTATTTGGTTCACTTAATTTTGCTCTCTTCTCCAAAAAAGGAAAAGAAAAATATTATAAAAAATTGTTTTCACTTGCATCATACTTATCTCTCCCCAGAAAGGAGCAATGTAATTAAAATAATAGCTGATTACTTTCATTCATTCAAATACTCATTTCTATAGATATGTAGAAGCTGGGTTTCAATGTTCAAATCCTAGGATTTCAGGGAACTCAGTCAGACAGAGGAAGACAAATACTGTATGATCTCACTAATATGTGGAAATCTAAAAAGCAAACGCATAGATACAGAAAAATCAGAGGTGGTGATGTAGGTGAATGAAGGAGGTCATAACATACAAACTTCCAGTTGTAAGATAAAGGAGTCCTGGGGATGTAACATATAGCATGGCAACTATAGTTAACAATACTGTGCTGTGTATTTGAGAGTTTCTAGAGAGTACATCTTCAAAGTTCTCATCATAAAAAAGTTTTTGTAACTATGTGTGGTGATGAATGTTAACTAAACGTAGTGTGGTAACCATTTCCCAACATATACATATATCAGATCATGTTATGCAGCTTAAATTTATACAATGTTATGTGTTGACTACATCTCAGTAAAAGTGAAAAACAATAAAATTTTAAAATCAAAAATAAAAGCTAAAAACAAATGTTAAGCTTTAAATGTAACCTTGAATAGGTCACCGAATCAGTCTGTGTCCTGCTTTTCTTGGCTGTTAAAAGAGACTGATGGGCCCTCCCCACCCATAGTGTGGTTGTAGGCCTATTCGACTGAATTCAATTAGATAGAGTGCAGTTGTGAGACTGAAGAGAGATGGCGGAGCCACTCTGCACCAGCCATCTCTAGGTTCTGGCTTCACCAGCAGCAGCAGCCAACACTAGCAGCACTTACACCAGTCGGCCTGCTTTTAATGCCCATAAGTGACCACACTACCTCTGCAGATGGTCCCTGAGGGCACAGCTCCTGCCTGGCAAGGAGAGAAGCTGGTGGTTTCTAGTCAGGCCCAGAGTGCAGGTTTAATTTCTGAAGCTGGTAGAAAGATGAGAGTCATCTTACCCTGTCATTAGCCTGGCAGAGCCAGCAGTCAAGCCGAGCTGTACCCACCCCGAAGCCCTGCCTGGGCATGTGCTGCCAGCCTCTCTGAACAGCTTCAAATAACATTTATGTTACAAAATACCACAAGCTATTGAGGGCAGTTGGGACTTAACGGGCTGCACATTTATTCAAACAAATAGTTCATCACTGATTCTTTTAGCAAAAACAGGGCAGGGAAGAGGAGACGAGGTTTGCTAACAGAAATGACAGCTGAGGTTATAAATGTTCCGACATACCCTTTTCCCTGAAGTTAAGTCCTCAATAAAACATGCATACAGCTCAAGAGCGAACACAACACAGAGCTGCTCTCTACTCTGGAAATTAGGAATGAAGTTGGATTTACGGCCCACAGACTAGACGCTGACAGTTTTTCACTGAAGAGCAGGGTAATAAGCAGAACAGTCAACCCTTTCCTTCCTCTTAAATAGCAGGTACCCAATGGCAGCATTCTCACTACCAGGGAAAGAGATGGGATTTGGAATCTGGAATCAGCTACTCGAAGGCCTGGTTGAGTTACTCAACCATCCGGAGACCCTACTCACTTATTACTTCTGTAAAACTCAGGCTAATCCCATCCACTCCCAAAACGGCAGTGAGGGTAAAATGCGTAAGCACAGCTGGCTTTTTTGGCTAACGTGTTGTGTGCCTACATATGTCAGCAGAGCCCCTGCCCATGTGCTGTCCGAGATCCCACGTTACCTCTCATGGAATTGTTCAGTGCCTACCCCCAAGTTTGAGCTTCCAACTTCAATTTTTAATATTTCATTCTGTAAAAGTTCCGACAGTCTCCTGCTGCTTCCCTCATAACTAACGTCTTTCTTCATTAACCCTGCTCCTCCTCTCTGTCAACTCTTGCCATCCCCCTATCTAATGGCATTCTCCCAGGACTTCGGAATTCTGAATCATTCTGCAACTCTTCTTCCTGGAACCCTTCCCCAAGAGTTCTGATCACATGGGAAACAAGTTTAACCATTGTGCAAATGGGTTCTGTGGCCAAGTTCCCAATGCAGAGGCTAACAGGAGCCAAGGGTGGGACTGGGAAAATGAAGTCAGTGTGACAGACCCATGGTGAGTAGGCGAGTAAGAAGGCTGTGTGATCCAGAGGGAGGAAAAAAACAAAAAATACTAGACCCAAGGTCAGGAGACCTCAGCTCCAGTCCTAGGTCTACCTTGGAGTTCTGTGGCTGTGGGTAACACATAGTATCTATGGGCTTCAGGATCCTCCCAGATGAGGTCAGGAGGTCAGAGCCAAATTAGACTTGGCAAGTAGTTAGTACTGGAGCCATCGTTCACTCACTCTTCCCACGCCCATGGTAAACACTCCTGATCAACCAGTACATTCTCTCCTTTGGAACCCAGACGAGGCCCAGCACCCCCAGTAAGCCACCATCAAACAATTGAGTTGGCACAGGAGACAAAAGCTCTTTACTATCTCTGAGCTACAATCTGAAATCTCCCTGATTATTTGAACATTCTTTGTTTCTATGGTAGGGATTACCTCAGAGGACAGGTTTGTTGATGGATGAGCATCACCAGGAAGGGGAGTGTCATGACTTCCTAGAAGTCTGTCCTTCAAGTGTACACTGTACTACAAGTGTAGTCTAATGCCCTTTTACACTGCAGGTCTGGGAAGGCTATGGAATGGCCCTGCACAGGGAAACCAGTCCTCACTCCAACTCACAGCTGGGTGGAGCTTTGCCCCAGCACATGTCTATGCAATGGGGATGGTCCTTTATGGTCCAGCACTGACTCTTGGTTGGAATTTCCAAAGAACATGTCCCATGAGCCTCATTTCACCATTGGTAATCAGACCAAGTCCACCAATTCTGCTGTGCCAAGTCTTTCCTTGTTTGCTACAATGTCTGCTTTGGCCTCCAGCCCTGCCTCTGAAGCCCTGGGCCTCTCCGCTGCAGATTCCACAGTCTGTGACCTCGACTCAACTCAATATCTGGCTCCAGACATCTTGGACTGACTTGGTGACCCTCTCCTCTGCCAGCCAGGATCTGGCAGCCCCAGAACTGCTAGCCGCTGCCCTAGGCCATCCATCTCAAATGCAAATTTTAAACTGAATCTCCTCAGATGTATCTGACTTCTCACCACTCTCCTTGCCAGCTTGCAGGTGGCACCCAGCGTTGGGAACCCACAGAAATAGTAACCACTCTCCTGTCTCTGCTGAGCCCATGAAATCATGTTGACCTGCTACTCAACAGCCTTCGATAGCTTCAGTATTTCCCTTTTCTCATCTGCATTCCTCTACTCGTTTCTACTGCTCTTTATGACCCAGCCCTTCCTACCATCTTCCAGCACATCCCTCCACTCAGACCGCTGTGGTCTCCTTACTGCCATCAGCCCTCAAAACTGCTTCCACCTCTGGGCCATCAGACAGTATGCTTCTCTTGCCAGGGAACTTCCCATCCACTTCCTTAGGCCTAATTCTTCACAATCCAGTGTCTATCCCATCGCCTCCATGAAGCTTTCCCTATACACCAGGCCTCAGTTTTTACCTGATATTTAACTTTTACACAAAGAAGTCCAATGCTTAAATATGTGTTACATCCCAGGATTCACAAATGTTTCACGAGTGTTCGCCTTAACTTCTCAAGCTGAGTGAAAGTTCTCTGAGGGCAAGAGCCTCCCACATGACCGGAGTGTCTCACTGCTGACATCACGACAAATCAACAACCACAACAAACATGACTGAGCACCTCTCCTTGGACAAAAGCTCTTGGGAAATGCTTGCTAACTCATTTTTCTACTCAGATGCATCAAATTCTTGCCCATCTATGTCCAATCTGGACCCTAATAGATCCTTTTCTTCCTGAATTAAAGAAAAGGTTAGGTTATGCCAGAGCCCAAGAAAGTATTTGCCTTCGGCAGTGGTTGTCACACTTTCCAGTACGAAGAGACATCTAAAGTATGTTCTAGAAGAGCAGATTCCCCAGCAGCACTGACCCAGCTTCTGAATCACGGGGTCTGGGATGAGACCTGAAATGGGCATTTTAATAAGTGGTCCGGGTAATTTTGAAGTAGACAGTTCATCAACCCCATACTGAAGAAAATGGTCGATGGAAGCCTCATTTTCCACAGACAATCTGTAGTGTGTGGGCCACCACCCTTGTCCAGGTGGCCCATGGCTGAAAATTTCCTCAGCCTCTTCTTCGGTTCCAGTCCAACTCTGGTTACCAAATCTCTGAGGCCTGCAGCCAAACGACCATTTGGCCTTGAAGGATCATTTGTTATCTGCAGTGATCTCCCTCCCAAAGGCATCCATTTGGCCGGCCCACGTTGGAGGCAGCGAATCAACACACTGGGGCTCTCACTTCACCAGCTGCAGTCTTGGGTTTTCAGGTTGTTTCAACTCCTGCTATGAGTCAGAACGGAATTATGAATAATTTGTATAAGACTTGCCACATCTTGTTTAAGCCTTTCTTCAGCTTTTCTTGTTTGGCCGCTCAAGTACGTATATGTCTGATTATTTTAAAGTCTTCAAGTCTGGAATACTACCTGTGCAGCACTATACAGAATCTGGCTTCCTATAGCTGACATGTCCATAAGCTCTCAGATTTATAGCCCTACATGTCGAAAATAAGGAAACAGAAGAAATCTTCTGAATAGGCAGGCAGGGGTGGGGCGAGCATCTTGGCTTTCCTCAGTGTTGCTGGCCCCCAAGCCACGTTACTCTGACGTGTGTCTTAGCATGTTGTACACAGAGACCTGGAGCCAAATCGTTGCCCACAATAACTTTTGCATCATTATTAACACGCATCCTGTTTGTACACAGGAACTTTGTAGGATAAACAATTATTAATAAGAAAGAAGTAAAGTATTTTTTTAAATACGCTTTCCCAATGCAGATGCTAAGCCATCAGGCTCCAAAGAGAAAGAACCTTGTGGAAATGATCCTCTGAGCATCATGTAGAATCCCTACTTCAGGATGGGCTTGGAGCAAATGGGAGAGAAAGTCTGGGGAGAGTTCTCCTTATCTGAGGCAATGAATGCTCCCCTGAGCTTCCCTGAGCCCAGAGACAGCCCAGAGCACCACTGGTGTTTCCTCAGAGACAGGCAGGTGCAGTCCAAGATGCTCCAAAGAGTAACAGAATTCACTGCATTCCCTTTCCTCCTCCAAATCTGGGTTCCACACGGCCTTCAAAATAAGCAGGTGCAATGTGTTTACAACAACTGATCCTTGCTTCCTTGGAGCTGTGCAGGGTTTCTGAGTTGAAGGCAAGATCTTTGAGCAGAAAGAACATCTGGGAAGACTAAAAGGAAGGATCCCATCTGATGGAAGAGAGGAAACGTGTGACCACCCATGTTTGCACCTGGCTCTTTTCATTTGCCTTCACACTGGACTCTTGCAGACCCCATGCAAAGACACTGCCTCAAGCCACGGCTTAGGAGAGTCATCCTTCTGACAACAGGATTCATTAAACTTTGCTAAGCCTCCTTGAAATCGTGATTATCCCTTTGGAACAATAGCCACAGACCATTGAAGTCCAAAACTGCATTAACTTTTTTCACCATTCAATAGGAAATCAGAGATTGAATCACTAAACTGAGAAGAGCACCCAAGTAAGAAAGGGCAGCCTGGAGGGTATCAGTAGACTCAGTACCTCCCTGAACCCTGTGGTGAGAAACAGAAAGGACAGCAGGGCCCATGGGCAAAAGAGTGAGATGGTTTGGGTACGAATCCTATCCCAACCACTCCTACCCATCTCACCTGGCAGTTCCTTGGACTGCCCTGTGCTTTAGTTTTCTCCTCTGTGAGGTTGAGATAATGACAGGAATGACCTTAGGGCAGTGGTTCTCAACCTTCTGGCCCTTTAAATACAGTTCCTCATGTTGTGACCCAACCATAAAATTATTTTCGTTGCTACTTCATAACTGTAATGTTGCTACTGTTATGAATCATAATGTAAATATCTGATATGCAGGATGGTCTTAGGTGACCCTTGTGAAAGGGTCATTACACCATCAAAGGGTCGCAACCCACAGGTTGAGAACCACTGCTTCAGGGGTTTGCTATGAGAATTAAATGAGATTGCTTGTGTAAAAATACTCAATAGACACAAAATATTGATTATTGGCTCTATTTTCAGAAAATGACTATAGGATTTAGTCCTCATGATGGGTGGCCTGTGAAGGGACAGTGGCTGGCAGCCTCCTGGCATAGAATCAGGCAGCAGTGCGGTAGGTCTGGGGCACAATATTCACCCCTGCCCCACAGTGCTCAGATTGCCCAAGGGAAATCTCCTACGGAGATATAGCTTGGTTGCCACTGTGGTAAAAGTGAAGAGAGAGGCTTTCCCATTTGTGTTCAGTTTTCATTTCATGAAAGAATAAGACCTTCATTGAATTCCATGAGTGTACAATAGAGTTCTTACCTGGCAGAACTGATGTGCTAGAGAAACAATAATAGTTCGTGTTAATTACTTTCTCTCCTAAGAATAAATTTATTATCTTATGTTTTCTCACTCAATGAAGTGAGTCCTCTTATCATCCCATTTTATAGAGGAAATTGAAGCACCGAATGTTAACCCGCCCACGGCCAGCAGTTAGCCAAGACTTGAACCCAGAGTTTCTGACTCCAGGATCCATGCTACAAAACTGTGTGTCATCTTAATCAGCCCTCTCTCCTTCTGACTCACTGAAGTATTTCACTTTTTTTATTGACATCTGCTAAGAAGGATAAATGGCTGATTAAAATGTTGAACATTACTTTTAGCAAAGTTGTATGCAGCACTTCTCCATGAACTGTGTCACATGTCACTCTAGTAGATGAGGGACATGAACATCCTGTCTCCTTGATGGGAGGAGGAGTGAGAGAGAGAGGCCAGGTGGAAGAAAATAATGAAACTGTAAAGAAGGAAGGGAGGAAAGGAGGGGAAGGGGATATCTGAGTGAGTACAAAGGGGAGATGGGATCATCTGACCCCATAAGGAAAGTCAGTGAGATTTTTTTAGGAAACTGAGGAAACTGAAACTCGGAGATCTTAAGTAATGATTCCCAATTACTCAGCAAGTCAGTGGGAGAGGTGAGTCTTACATCTAACTCTAAAGCCCACACTCTCTCCACCAGGACTTATATCTCCTTGAGCCTGAGAAGGTGGTTGAAGGCCATGTCCTTAAGAATCTAATGTTGTGCCAAGGAGCATGGGCTTTATTCTCTAATGGAGAGAAATACTTTCAATGCCCCCTCAGCTCTAAATTTAACATCATCCAGGAATTTCTGGGCAGGAGGCAAATCCCACTGGGTCCTCTCTATGCATACATATATTCCCCCAAAGGGCATCCCTGGAGCCCATCATTCTTTTATGCAAACTCAGCAGTTGGATTGCACCTGCGCCCCTGCTATGTCACACACGACAAAAGGATCAAAGCCTGGAATATGACTTCACACTATAATTTAAGATAATTAAGGTTTTTTAACTTAAATTACATTTTAACATTTCATAACAGAGCTGTCAAGATTCTATCTATCAAAACTCTATCAAGCAAACAAAAGAGGATAATTATATTTTCAGACACATGAAGTCATCACTCTGGTTTCTTATAAAAAAGACTTCTGTCTTCCTTCACATTCTCATTTTCAAATGCACTTTCTCTTCTCCACCCACCCTAGGAGGCAGCGACTACACATTCTTCAACAAGTGAAAAATACCCCAAAGGAAGCTGTAACTCAGAGCATGGGAGTCTCCTCAGAAGCAGCAATTCTAATGAAAACTGCATCTAAAGGAAATCTCTCTGCGTTGGTAGAGGCACCCTATCTCACTAAATGGACTCTGATTGGGGACGGGAGGAAGGCAGGATATTAAACTCCTCAAATCAAAGAGAACAAAGAAATGCCAAAAAGCTTCCTACTAGAAGCTGCATTTCCTTTCATCTTATCCCATAAAGATAGAGAGTCTGTTCTAAGGTCTTCTTTGAGATATCAAGGGAAAAATACTAACTGTATTAGGTACTGTCGGGTGCTTCCCGTCATCCACTTCACCCCATCATCATGCAGCAGCCCTGTTGTTGAGTCCTTAGTGGCCTAAGTTACTCATGCAACCTTATGCTCTTTACCACCAGGATTGATTCAGGAATAGGTAAAGAACACAGTCCTCAGACAGTCACTGACCAGTCAGGACAGGGGCCATGACCTTAGCTGTGATTCAGAGTGAAGCCCACGAGACTTTTTTGGATGGTGGCGAGAAGGGAAACGCCCTTCTTTCGGACTGTGATGAACAGCTTTGGACCTGGAACGGTTGCAGGCTTTTGGCTACCACCAAGGGAAGCCTGAGGACAAAGTCAGCACACTCAGGAGGATGAAGCCAAGAGCAATACAGCGAAGTGAAGCAAGAATCCTGATGACAGTGTCTGAAAACTGACACATGGCCAGTTTGAAGTGGGTTTTCTTTTGTTTGCAAGCAACAGCACCCTAACTGACCCACTAACTAATCATTCAGTGATGTAGGGGAGCAGAGCTATTTGAAAATCTGATAAAGAACATAATCGTTTCCAGGAAAGAAACAACACACATACAAAAGTTTGCATAGAGTTTGGGAGATAAAGGCACAGACTCCAGATTTTGAGTCCCCAGCAGACTGGTTTAGGCACTTAGATTTTGGGGTAGGACAGACTTGGGTTCACATCCTGACTTGGCCACTTGCCAACTGCATTACTTAAAACTCTTCTGATCTTCATTTTATTCCTCTATAAAATGCAGATAATAATACTGAACTCATAGGGATGTAAAAATTAAATAAAATGGTGGATATATAGAGATTAGCATGACACATAGTCATAGCCCAAACACAAGAACCTCAAGTAATGAAGAGTAGTCCTTAAGGGGTTCCGGAGAGAAAACCCTTTAGAGAATTGTCCATTATCAAATGTTTTAGGATGTGCAAAAAGTAAAGCCATAGACTTCTGAAAACATGAAGTAGTTGATCAGGTATTGCTCCTGGGGGAAAGCTGACATTTGGGGCAGGATCTGGGCAATCCTCATCAGAAACGTGCCTAGACAGTGCTCAGGATCAGTGTGGGTCAAACAGGAGGAAGAGGATTTGATTCTCCCTGGGGCAGAATGAGGAAGGCTTTCTTAATTGTGAAGTTAAAAAATTAAAAATAAAAAGAGAATGAAAAAAGATATATGATTATTCTCTCCTACAGATTTTTTGGAATCCTGAGAGAGCAAAAAGTAGCAATTTCCCACCCCAGTTCAGCAGATGTGACTCATTGGGTTGTCCTTTATAAGCCAAAACCCCAAAGTTTCTCTTAAAAAAGAGAGACTATGGATTTCACAAGCTGTGGTCACCCTGTCCAATTCCCCTCCCTGCTGTTCAACTCACACCCTGCCCACTTCCAGCACCTGCAAGCCCTACTCAACCCAGAGGGTTTCCCCCAACACTCACATGCCAACAAAACCATAAGGCTCTTCAAATACGTGTCCTTGACTTATGAGTTGGAAAACCTAGTGGGAAAGGAAAACTCATGGTAGAGCCAGGAGCATCGTCCAGGGACATTTTAGAGCTGACACAGTCCATCTGCTTGGTCTGTCATCATGGGCCTCTGTTCCTACATTCCAATGGCTTCTTTTTCTTTTTGTATCAAAACCTTCCTTCCTTTTCAATCTATTTTTCTAAGTAGCCTTATCACAAACACACACTTTTTTTTGAGAACTAAGGTAAACCCATCACTGAATTTCCTGCATTTATCTCAGTACATAGACTTCAAAAAAAGTCCAGTGGAATGCCCAGTAAACTGACCCTGCCCCGCCATGAGGTAGGCAGAAAGACTGGACTGGGGAGAAGGATGTCCCATCCCAGCCTATTATCCCTGTTCATTCAGTTCCATCCTACCAATCCTCTCCCTTAAGATCATGGGGTAAGAGTTGGAGAAAAAGGGTCACAATATAACAGGAAAAGGTTAAGGGTTATTCTAATTCCCCAAAATACAGCCAGTGATGACTCAGTGACCAAGTTCTACTTCCTCCTAGAAACAACAGACCAAGGAGGCAAAAGGAAAAAAAAAATGCTGACAGGACCCACAAAGCCCACTGCAATTTGGTAAAGCACCAAGCCCGCCAGCATGACTTATGGAAAAGCAGAGCACATGCGACCACAGTTGGCACTGAGGACAGCCAAGCCACCGTGACAGTCACCACGCCAAAGGCAGCTGCAGAGGCGGCAGCTGGCTCACCTAGGAAAATACAAATCATGGCTGAGGTGGGTGGGAGGTTGGGCTGCTCTCAGGGGGTGGCTGCGTATCTGCTGCACGTCCTAAACCAAGAGCTCAGCCAGAGAGCAGAGATTCCAGGAATTATGGGAAAGCTCTTGGAGAGGCAGGGTTCAAAGCCTATGAAGATTTTAGACACAATCCTTGGTGATTAATGAGCACCATAGGCTCCTTTTTCATGTGGGTTAACAGTTCTGTAACGCTAGTCACTCTCACATTTAGAAGAAGAAACTGGCATCCAGAGTCCCTGACACTGCTGCTCAGAGCAACCAATTTTTCCTCCAGGCAGCAAGCATGTGGGAAATAAAGGATTCACAAGTAATTGTTAGTATGCCTATTCCATCACCAAGCCATCAAGCTGAAAGATTCCCCTTTCTGATGTAACTCTACTTCTCACCCTAATGCTCTCTCATTCCTGCTGAGTCTCTCTTCATCTTCTCTGGGCCTCCATTCTCTAGAGCCTTCTCTTGATCAGTGTCCCTCTGGCTTCATT
Source organism: Murina feae (assembly GCA_004026665.1). Lineage (NCBI taxonomy): Eukaryota > Metazoa > Chordata > Mammalia > Chiroptera > Vespertilionidae > Murina > Murina feae. Next base: position 21,599 of record PVJC01028441.1, read on the forward strand.
TGCTGCTAGTCAGCTTGGACTCCCTAGAAATTATTTAAACAGGACTGTTTCCGGACCTTAGAATTGCTCACTCCCAAGCCACTTCCTGTGGCTGGATTGACAATCATCAGATCTGGGACACCTTTGCCTTTGCTTCACGTTATCCTATAGGTGTTGAGTAATGCAGGACAAATAATCAAAGCATCCCACATGTCCATTTTCTCTGAACAATAGTTGGGTCCTCACTCCTTATTGACAATCCTTTTTGTTAACTTTGCTTGCTGCCATACCCTACTTCTAACAGTGTTAGTCTCCTCAGACACTGCCTGTGTGACTGGCCAAAGACAAGCTCATTTTTTTGTCATTCTGAAAAAAAGTTGGTCCTGGAGAAGGTGAGGAGTTGGAAGATAAGGAACAAATTATAAAAAGGAAGAGGTGTATGTCTTTCTTTGAAACAGGAGGAAAGATGGAAATGTGGTGAGGAAATTCAGAGATATTTTTTGTGTGTGTGTGGGCTTCTAGGAGCCCCATTTATTTTATTTTTTTATTTTTTTATTAATTTTTTTTTAATTTTTTACATTTTTTAAAATTACATAAAGCTTTACAAAGATTAGTACATATATCTCTTTTTCCCCCTGCTCTTCCGCCCGCCTCCCTACCCCCCAGTGTTTTGTGTCCATTGGTTATGCTTAAATGCTCACACAAAAGTCCCTTGGCTGATCTGTTAACCTCCCCCCCCCCCCCCCCCCCGCTAACGTCCCTGTCCTTGTTGCTGTAATTTGACAGCCTGTTTGATATTGCTCTGCCTCTGAGTCTATTTTTGTTCACCAGTTTATAATGGTTATTATTATCCATAGATGAGTGAGGACATGTGGTATTTTTCTTTCATTGACTGGCTTATTTCACTTAGGATTATGTTCTCCAGCTCCATCCATACTCCTGCAAATGCTAAGAACTCCTTCCTTTTTACAGCAGCATAGTATTCC